>CAVNYN010206547.1:0-10718 GCA_963692815.1 Nyctanthes arbor-tristis | reverse complement strand
TATTGGAGTAAGGCTGGTCCTTCTTTGAGGCGAGTGAGGAGGCTGCCTCAAGCCCAACACCATAAGCGGCCCAATCTTTTTCATTATACTCTAACGAAAAAAACACCAAAAAGAGCTCATAAGTTTGGAGAGAAATAAAACAATCAAGAGAAAATAGTAGTGTGTAAATTATATAATAATTATTGATAAAAATAATATTGAAAAATGTCGGTGTGTAATTATGCTGTAAATGACTCATAAGCATTCATAAGTTGTTAGGTTTTTACTACCTAATAAATTTGGGGTGATGATCAAGTAATTTTTACTAGTACTCCTAATGCCAATGTTACTGATTATCTCATTGCTGACACGTGGAATGTGCCTAAGCTAAATAATGTGCTCAATACTCTACAGGTACAACCGGTAGCTCAAATTCCTATCAAGAACGGAGAGGATAGGACGTACTGGGAGTTGAGCTCCTCTGGTGAGTTTAAATTGCATTAGAGAAGTTAAGGCTAAGCAATTCAATTTTAGTGAACATGTTCCCCCTTAGATATCTATTTTTGTATGGAGATTGTGGAACCAATGGGCTTCTGCTGATGATATGGTGCAAAAACAATATGTTGTTAGCTTGGCTTCCAAATGTTTGTGTTGTAATCAGTGTGAAACTATTAGCCATGTGTTTGTTGATGATTCGTTTACTGAAAAAATCTGGCAACATTTATTCCAATGGACTGATATCTCTACTCTTGGGCACTATGCTTCTCCTCAGGTTCTTTTTCTTCATTGGATCATAAGTTTGAAGCAAAAAAAGAATGAAGTTATGTTGATAATTTGGTTATTTGTATTTTGGTTTGTTTGGCTAGAAAGAAATACTACTAAATATCAAGCTGTCGAAATAAATGCTGCTAGGGTGATCAACAAGGTATTCTTCCTGTTTAACAGATTTCAGCATATGAAACAACACAAGCTTAAGGTTTGTATGGCTTCTTTCTGTTCATTTATTAGTTGGAGAAAACTTGATACTTGTTGGTTCAAGTTAAATACAGATGGTTTTTTAAAAGGTGAAGACCAGACTGTAGTGGGAGGTATATTGAAGAACTGTAAAGGCGAATTTGTGTTTGGTTACTCTGAATATTATGGCCATTGTTCTATTTTAGAGGCAGAATTGAATGCTATAAAGGCTTGTTTGCTGTTATGTTTAAGTAAATGGATACATCAAGTATGGATTGAATTTGATTCTCTTATCGCAGTCTAGCAATGCAATAGATTGATCTCCAGACCATGGATTGTGCAGCATTGGGTGGAGCAGATATAAGGGCTATTGAAGGGTTTAATGTATAAATTACCCATATCTGGCGTGAGTCTAGTCAGCTGGTTGATTTCTTTTCCAATAATGGTGTCCAGCTTAGTGTTAATCAGTTCAAGGTTTTCGATCAGCTAAAGAGGTCAGCTGTGGGCATATGCAAATTGGATAAAATTGGGCATCTAGACATTAAAGCTAGGAAATTTTCTCAGGCTTCTTTGTAATTGCAGTTGAGTTATTGGGAGTATTACTCCTTTTCATTCATTTTAGTACTTTTCCATAGGATGGAAACCTTGCATTTGATTTATGAAATTCCGTTGTGGGAGGTAAGGCCCATTACTTCCCTCTCCTTTTCTTGCCTGAAGTTCGTTGATATCAATATATTGTAACTCAGGTTTGGATTTTCGAGCCGAGTAGCTTTTCCTATTAAAAAAAGGGGGCAATGATGGATTTTGTGGGATTCGGCTCATATCCATAGGCAAAAGCCTGTGAATAGATAATAGTTAATATGCCAAACTACACAATCAATTGGTAACTAGGAACCAATGATCAAGAGCAATATTTCAGTGGCTCGTTTTGTAGTAATGTGTTTAAACACGGTTGCTCAAAAAGCCCACCCAAACGCACTCTTTACCACCTTAGCTTGTAACCAGAAGATTGCATGAATTTGCGTAACATGTTGGGTGATTGATTTGGTGCAATCTCTTTGAGATTGGTATGTGTTGTTGGTGACTGATCTCATTCCTTAAACATTGCCTTCATTTGTATCTTTATATAGAGACTTGGTTGGCTATTTTGATTACAATTGAAACAATACTCCCTGCCTCTCTTAGAAATCAATGGGTGGCTCCTCCTTTTGCTTTCTTTATTGTGAAATCTGTCTCATATTAATCTTTTGTGGATTTAGCTTCTTTGAGGCCGTGTGATGTGGAGAGTTTGGGTATTTTTGCTCTTGGGTTCAAAGGCGTTATGATGTTGCTTTGGTTGTGGATTCTTTCGCAAAATCTCATACCTGATTGTTGATTTGATTCAACCATTACTAGAAATCAAGAAGGTGGAAGAACACACCATTTTTATTCAGTTCAGCCTTTATTGTTCTTCAATTTTTTTTTTTAATACCTTGTAATAGTCATTGTTTCTTGTTTGAATTATGTGTGTTTGCAAAATCTCCACGTAAGTGTATAGCCTAATTTTTGAAGAATTATGAAATGGGCACCCTAGCATCTTAAGCCCTAAACAAACGCCTCTATAGGTTGTACCAAGTCTGGCCCTATTTTGGACTGAAGGTCACCAATTCATAAGTTTTGACACAAATGTCAAGGTTAAGAAAAAAAACCTATACATATTATTAGTAGCATCTGTAATATGTTTAATACGTACAACTAATGATACATATATATATATATATATGGAATGAATGTTTGAGTATTTAATTAGGAAAATACTATTGGTACAATAAAAATATATTACAAATAAACAAAGGGTGATACTCAAGTAATAAACATCAGCATTTACCAAAAAAAGATCTTGAATTCGAGTCTATAATCATCCCCCAATTGTATTAAAAAAAAAAAGAACATATCACAAATTGTACATATTTACACATGTGCCCTATGTAATAACTACTGATAAAAAAAGTGATGTCATAGGACTAAACTGAAATAGAGAGGGAAGTGCTAAGGGTTTGGAAGCTGCCCCAAAAAAAAATTTTTATCGTCCCATAAATTGTTGGGAATGGAATTACGCTATAAAAAGTAGTATATGGATCGTTTTCGTCTTTTCATCTAAGGTTGTTCATTTTTCACTTCAAGAAAATCTAGAAAGTAGAAATCACCTTTTTTTTTTTAAAATTACATTACTTGTTTTTTTTAAGTACAATTACAATCCGCATCATGACATTACAAGTACATATAGATATATATCTTTCTGAAACACAAAACACAGAAATCAACAATAGAAACCCCTATATAGAGAACTACAAAAAATCAAACTCTTATACAGGAGACTACAAAGTACAAGCTATATATAAAATATAGATAAACCCCCACATGGGGGAAATCAAATTACATTACTTCTTAAAAAAACAAGAAACAAAGTCCAACAAAAAAATTACACATATCATAATAGGCCGACTATAGTTATCAAAACCGGACCGGACTGGCCAGTTGGACCGGAAAACCAGTGCCCCGGCCAAGTGTTTGGTCCGATTAACAATTGACTAGCAATATGCAATCGAACAGAAAATTGACCCGACTGACCTAGCAGGTTTCGCAAAGAATCGGTGACCCGAAGTCGGAAGAACCGCCCGAGTTATTGCATATCAAGGAAATTTAGAACTCAATGGTCAACTAACATCTCTTAACATATATTTTTCACTTCATAGCAACTTTTCATTGTCATTCTCTCGTTGTAGTCTCGCCATCCAATAATCACATGCTAAAAATTTCAATTCAAGGTTTACATCTAAAGGATATTTATTGGTTTCATTTTTACTTGTGTGTAATGGTATTTAATTAAGAAATTACAGTAGAATTGACACTAATGGCAATTATTGATGCTATATTTGTCAAAATTAATTCAAAGGGTTGA
Source organism: Nyctanthes arbor-tristis (assembly GCA_963692815.1). Classification (NCBI taxonomy): domain Eukaryota; kingdom Viridiplantae; phylum Streptophyta; class Magnoliopsida; order Lamiales; family Oleaceae; genus Nyctanthes; species Nyctanthes arbor-tristis. Next base: position 6,844 of record CAVNYN010206547.1, on the reverse strand, counting down.
TTGAAATTGACCCGTCAGTTTGACCGCTGAGTCACTGGTTGAACCATCGAATCAATGACCTAGGTCTTAGGCCGGTTCAATGTTTGAGCCGGGTTTGACAATTATGAGGCTGACAATTGTGATATGTGTAATTTTAGATATTTCAATGTCAATTGGATTATGGTTAAGGGGGGATTGGGTTGGTATTGTGTTAGTGTTGGCTTAGTAATAAAATAATTGGGCTAATTTTTTTTCTTTTGTTGGGCACCATTCAAAACTTAAAGAAGTGCGGCGGGGGGATTGGGCTACCTGGGCAGACCCACTCTTTTCCTCGGCCCGGCTAACCAGTGGGTATGCCTTTGTTATTGATAGTCATATTAAAATTCTTGGTCTTTTCGTACAATTTATTATTATACATTTTTGTTATAGATGTAGTATTGCTGATTTAATTAAGTGGACCCTCTTTCTACTAATCTAGGTGGTTCAATGATGAACACATGAATTATATGATTTGTTAGTTTAATGATTTATGCCAATTGTATTAGAAAATAACATCAGCAATCATTATTGTTTATCATTAAATAATACAATTCGAAAGTAACATTAGCAATTATATCATTTATCAAAGGCAAATTTCAGAAATTGTCCCTAATTTTTTTTTTTTTTTTTTACAACCTATAGATTAACCTTTATAAATTTGCAAATACCGTCCCCTTGGACGTTTCCGTCCAATTTTGCTAATAGGTGGTAATAAAATTACATTTTTACCGTCATATTGTAATAAAAGAAAAATAAATAGTAAAAGAGTTTTCAAAATATATAAATAAAAGAAAATGCATTTCTTTTCAAACATACCAACCTTATCCGATTATCGTCAATCCCCACCCTAACCCAGTTACGAAACAATAGCAAACACCATTGCTGCCCCTTTCTCTAACAGATTCTGACAATGAAATTGGAGGAACCAAATCTCTAGTGGCAATGCAAAAACAAGGTGAGCGTGTTAGGGCAGAAATGTATTATTTATTTTTTTACTTTTTAAAAGCTATTTATTATTTATTTATTTTATTAAAACATAAAAAGGTTCATTTTTCTTATCGTGTAATAGCGAAATTGGATGGAAACCATCTAAAAGATGATATGTGTGAATTTATGAAAAGTTAAGGACCCTAGAAATTTAAAAATTATTAAGGACAAATATGCTACAAAATGTATATGTTAGAGACGATTTGTGAAATTTATCCTTTATATTAAATAAGGCAAATATTGCCTATTTTTCCAACATACCTGCGTAAGATCAGTGAAATCACCTTGCATATATGTATATAATAATCATTAATCATGACAAAATCTACGTTATTTGGATTAAAATACATATATATATATATATATCAATATCTATATTTTAGACTAAATTATTATTATCACATTAATTAATTAAAACTAAGTAGTGAGGACAATGAGACAGGCCGGTTCAAGGAAGGTCTACCACAATCCATACCTACAATCCCCACTATCTCCCCCGCCCCCCAAACATCTCCTCATGCCCTGTTTGATGTTAGAACACGTCGAATATATATTTTTGCCATTCCTAAAATCAATTAAAATTTCTCCGTTTATCAAAACATATTTCACATACACAAGTGAATCTTAAATTTTAGTCGGGAACTAACACCATTCGAGTAGTGCAGGTTTCTTTTTCATTATTGAAATACATAGTTCAACTAGATGAGTAGCTAATTTCATGGCAATCAAAATCAAAACATGGGTCAATAAAAAAAAAAAAAAAAGTTTGACATGTGCAGTCATCGTATGTACATAGTGCATGTAATCTCAAGATAGAATTGTTTTTTTAAAGGGTAACTTTCACACATGATGTCCAATTTTTGTATTTCGTATCAACTCGGTTCTCGTTCCTTTTTCAACACCATTAGTCCCCAAACTTTCATCAATTAACACATAAAGTCTCTAGTGCTGTAAAAAATGACTTTTATATCTCTTACTTTTTAAATTAAAATAAAAAGAATTTAAAAAATTTAAAAAATAAAAATAAAAATAAAATAATTTCTTCTCTGTCCTATCTACTTATCCCACCCCAGTATGACCATAAATGACAAATTTTGGTTACAAAAATTATTATTATTGTTATTATTATTCTGAGGGGAAATTTCTGAAATGGCAAAATTCATACTTTTAACAAAATTACCTTAATGTCCTAAAAGCAATAATTTTTCTTTTCTTAAAATATGAGAGATGAGTAATGACCACTGGATAAAAGAAGTAAAAAAATATGGCATTTCATGCACGTCGTCACCCCCACTTCTACAGAAATCTGCCTCCCAATTTGATTCAACATTACATGGGCAAGGGTTTTGAAGGTTGGTCAGTGAATGTGATTGATGAAGGGTGGCTAACGTTTCAAAAGTGGGTTGCTTGCTACAGTGGTTGAAGGTCGTGGTTTGATGAACTCTGCGACTGACTGGTGGCGGTGGCGGCGGGGGTGCTGAAGAAGACGATGGTGGGTGTGGTTAGATTGAGATGAGATGGAAACCTAGTTAGAGATGTACATATACATATATATTTATTTATATATGTTTATTAAATAAATATCAAATGGAAAAATGATTAAATATTTTTGTTATAAGCAAATTAATTATTAATAGAGGTATATTTACTCTATATATATACACACACATATATACATGTATATTTGCAAATAGTTTTAGAACAAGCCTGTTGAGCTCTATTTTTCTATTGGTTCTCGAACTCCATATAGTAATCTTATATGACTCTATAAAAATCAATGTTAAACTCAGTTTTTCTATGTAGTTAAATTGGACTCCTGTATGAAGCCTGAGACCAAGAATCATCTGTTTTTCTATTGGTTCTCAGTCTTAGGCTTTATGCAAGTGTCCGATCTGACTCTATAAAAATGGAAAAATTTCACATTTATCTTAATTTTCTAAATAATTACTATATATGCTTCCTAACGTCTATAGATTTCAAAATTACTAGGTTACGCATATAACAATGTATGTTATTTTTTTATATTTTTAACATTTTTATTATTTTTTCCTTTTTAATAAATATTTTTTAATACCCCATACTGCATCCATCTAACCCCTACCCCACCCCACCTGACCCCCACCCATCACTGGTTGGCCAGACTCTGGCTGGTTGCTGCCGAATGGGATCTGGCCAAATTCCGGCAAACTGCCGGCTGTCAGAATCTGGCCGGATTTCAGCAGGCCAAATTTGAGCTTGTCGGAATTTTTAAGATGACGAAAATGATTAAATATTAATATATTATTTATATATTCACACACTTTCGTTGTCACAATCTACATATACGAGAATGATTAATTTAATTTTTAATTAAAATCAATCATCAAAGACTGAGGTAATCGAATGATATCATAGAGCATTATAATTAACCTACTCAAATGATGTGATAGATTATTACCTATATATAATTAATCTAATCACATCTTGACTTTAAATAATATTATAGTTAAAGATTGATTAAGAATTAATACAATAAACTCATTCAAAAAGAATTAATACACTAATCAGAGATTTGAAATTGCTCCCACGTAGCCATTAATTACATTGTACGTTATGTGAGATTTGAAATTGTTACTTATTTTAATTCAGTAATAAAAATGCTTCAATGGTTTAAATTCATGGAACATGATGTGTTACACTATATAATTCGTTAAACATAAAATATTATACACATAACATAACTTGTAACACAAAGCAATGAACATTGTTACTCACATAACATATATTGCTACACATATAACATACATTGTTACAAAATAACCTTGAAAAATTAACATCAAATATTGAGAGCTATAGTGTGTTACACTTTTTAATTCACATACATAAATTGTTAAGATAGCTTTTTGCACGCATAACGCATCTTCTTTCACACATAACATATCTTACTATACACATTAACACATTTTTGTTAAACTAATAACATAAATTGTTACATACATAACATACCTTGTTACATATGTAACAAAGCTTAAAACGCATGTACATAGATTGTTACACATATAGCACACATTGTTACACCCACAATGCAAATTGTTTAATAACATAAATTTTATACACACGTAGCGAATGTTGTAATGCATATATCCTAAATTGTTACACAGATAACAAACATTGTTATACGCACAACATACAGGGGTGGAGCCAATTCAGGACCAGTGCGGTCGATGGACCGCACTGGACTTTGGGGGACAAATTTTAAGGTGTAGAAGATTGAGTTGCCATGGAAATTTGAAGGAGCTTTCGGCAGATTCTTTTGAGCAGGAAATGGCGCAGGGAGCTTGGGGAAGAAGATGATTTGGGTTTTAAGTGAAATTACACTATTACCCTTACTTGTTACAAATGGGCTGGTAAAATAAAGTGATTGTTGGGCCCAAGACAACTATTTTAACTTTAAAAATGATTTTAAATTTGCTTAAAATTCTTGTTTAATTGTTTTTTGTACTTTTTTTTAATGTTAATTCACCTTACCCCAACTCAAATCAAATTCTTAATTTGTCTTACCATCTCACTTTCTACTTCAAAGTTTTAAAGTAATTGTCATCCTATTTTCAACTATTAAGCTTGTCACTTCAATACATCAAAATTAAGTCAAGCTACCATGCTAATCGCTAAAATACAACTAATTATGTTAGTGTACTAAAAATTCTACCGACATGAAGCAATATTTCAACGTTGACCAACCGCACTCACATAAAATCCTAGCTCCGCCTTGACAACATAGATTGTTTAACAAGATAGATTGTTACCCAAATAACAAATTTTGTTACGCGCATAACATAGATTGTTATACACATAACATAACTTGATACACATCTAACAGACCTTATTACACACATAATAAACATTATAATACACATAGATTCCAATGAACTCATCTGAAAAAGGAAAAGAAAAATGAATAGAAGGAAAAGGTGAATGTTATATTTATTTTATAAATTTTGTTGCATCACTATAATAATTATATTCTAGAAATATTAAGCTGTAAAATCATTCACAAAGAAGTTTCAAAAAATGAGCGATTAATTGAATTCTTCGACACCAAATCAGTAGCGATTACAAGTGATGTTTTTTTGTAGAAGAAGTTAAATTGACACTGTTGATTAGTTTAAAATTCATTGAATCTTCCATTTCTAAATGGTAGATCTATAAGTCCTTTAATAAGGAAATCGGAGAAACTGGAGATTAAGGCCGACATACACGCTATCAATGAAAATTTCACCCACCATCTGCTAGAAATGTTAAAATGGGGCAGAGAGAGGGAGAGAACGATCGATCTTAGATGGGAGAGAGAGATTGTCAGATAGTATAATAATTAAAATATTAAATAAACAAAATATAGTCTAGAATTCCTAAAGTACTAAAAACAGTATTTTTCTTATTTAAAAAAAAAAAAAAACTATGAATGGTAAAAACAGGAAAAGGAATAAAAGGCAAGTATATAACCTAATTAGCCTCATACAAATCACGCTTTTGGGTCTTGAGCTTGTTCCAATCTAAATGGGCCCCCAGCATGTTGAGCCATAAACACAAGCCTCTTGAACTTGTACCTTTATAAACTTACACACAAATATCAAGTTAAGAAAAAACAAACGTAGATTTATTAGCATGGATTCAATACGTACAACTAGCCATACATAATTACATATAGAATGAAATTTTGAGTATTTAATAAGGAAAATACTATTGGCAAAATAAAAACATATGACAAATCATGCATACACATCTGGTTCATGTAATAAATATTAATGAAAAAGTGCGGCTATACATGAGTTAACACGATCTTGTAAAACAGTATCTTCGTTCAATTTATTATACATTTTTATTGTTGTTGCTACTAATCTAGATGGTTCAATTAATGATTAACACGTGAATTATGATTTCATAGTTTAATGCTTTATGTCAATTTAGAAAGTAACATTAGCAATCAATCATTGTGTATTAAATAATACCAATTAGAAAGTAACATTAGAACTTATATCATTTATTTATTAAATAATACAAATATTGCATTTTTCAAACATACCTGTGTATATAGTACGTAAGATCAGTGAAGTCACCGTGCATACGTATATAATAATCTTGACAAAATCTACGTCATTCGGATTAAAATAAATCAACATTTTAGACTAAATAATTATTATTATTGTTGTTATTATTTTCACATTGATTAATTAATTAAAACTAACCAGTGAGGACAACTAAACAGGTTCAAGGAAGATCGGCCACATGGATTCCCACTCTCTTTCCATTTTATATCTTGTAGGGGCGAAATAACAAGTTCATACTAATTATTATTTTCTTTGGTAAGTAAAGTAAATGAGGGTGAACTATGTGTAAGTTTAACACCAAACTTAATTCCAAATATATTTTATATAAATCAATATGTATAGCATAAAATAATTCTACCATGTGCATTACGCATATATGTGTGTGTATATATATCTCATCTCCATCTCTCATCTAATATATAATTTGTGAAATATTCCTTGTAAAATATTTGAATTCTACCTTTATCTCTAGTTTTTCTTTTAATTTCTATTTTGCCCTTTCTCCTTATTCCACCTCATTTTACATAAACTCCATTAATTTATTCCATTTTGTCCCTAATGTTTCTTATTCAATTCAACATTACTAAAATTTTTATTTATTTATTTTTATAGCTGTTAATTTCAAGTTAATCATAATATTAAACAAAAAACTAGCATATGTCATCCATTAATGCTTCTCTTTATGTAAGATGGAAGGGGAAGGGTAAGTGTTGTTCGAATTAATCAAAGACCTCTTACTTGAAAAGTGAGTA
>CAVNYN010206544.1:0-16386 GCA_963692815.1 Nyctanthes arbor-tristis | reverse complement strand
AGAGAGAGAGAGAGAGAGAGAGAGAGAGAGAGAGAGAGAGAGAGAGAGAGAGAGATTAGTCCCGTGAGATCGTGATCTAGTTTTTTCGTATAGCTCTGAAAGCAAAATAGTGATTTTTATCATAAGTAAGCTGAAGAGAGTTCGAAAGACTAGTGAATCCACTAGGGAAAACCGAATTCTGGCAGTTCAAGAGCCAGTAATTTAGTTATAGTTATGAGTTCCCTCAAAGGAAATGTTTCAATCGAATTCCAAGCTTTCTTCTCAACCTCAGGGAGTTCACCAGGTATAGACTCAGGAAGCAAGCAACAACTGCTTGCTGCGGATCTTGGAACGAAATGAGAATTTTCAATAGGGTTTTCTTTTGTATTCAAGTTCAAATCATTGGTCTGGGATAAAAGAATAAGATCCTAAGGAAGCAAAGTGAAAGTAATCCAATCCAGAGGTGCTTGTGGGGAGGGTGTGCCATGACGAAATAAGGGAATGAAAGGCCGCTTTGCTTTGGATGCTCTTTACCCTCCCCACAATGATAGTTTTGTTGTCTTGGGTTACAGCTGTAAAAATCTAGAAAGCGGTTATAATTTGAAAGAAAGGAAATGACAGGAATTCGGGAAAATGAAAAAACTCAAATATCCATACTTATTGCAGAAATGACAGGAAAATTGCAGTAAATTTCTATCTTTCATTAATTAATATAACTATAATAATTTCTAAATTGCTAACATATTTCTTTTTAAAAGATGAGAGGGGATATTTCGTTTCAAAACATTAGGGAGGTTTTGGAATGGATTAATGTTAATGGAAAATTTTCAAAAACTTTCTAGACGTTTTTTAATGAAAATTCATACCCTTTGTGGCGTGTATTTCATTCACGCCACGAGTACTTTAAATACTTATGGTGTGTATCTATACACGTCAAATGGAGTGGGATGTTTTTTACAAGGCATTCGGAAGATTGTGGTAGGGGACTTATGTTAATGGAAAATTTTCAAAAACTTCCCAAAGGTAACAAAACCACCCACTAACTATGTGTTGCGTGTATGAATGTATGTCATGTGTATTTCATGTACACCACATATATTTTAAATACATACAGCATGCATCTTTTCACATCAAATAGGTGGGAGGTTTTATTCCAAAACATTCGAGAGGTTGTAGAACGATATTCGTATTAATAGAAATTTTTCAAAAATTTCACTGACTCACCCTATGCATGTATATGAATACATGTCACGTGTATTTCATACACATTATGTGTATTTTAAATATATATGTGGAGTGCATCTATAAATACTAAACGAAGCAAGAGATTTTATTACAAAATATTTGAGAGATTTTGAAAGGGGACTCGTTTGTATGTGTGTGTATATGTATAAACTGCCACTTCTTGAATAATAATGCCTACTTTTCAAAGTGAGCATTGTCCATTGACGGTTCATAGATAACATTTTATTGGCACAAAGGCACCAATTTGGTCTCCAGTCAAGGTGGCATTTTCTCATTGAAGGACGGGTTGATAATTATAAATACATGGATACATCCACCAATCCTCATTCAATGAGAAAATGCCAACTAGATTAGAGATCGGTCTCTAGTCCAGATAAATAGCATTATTCTATTTGATACTCTTGATGTAAGAAAATTATTTAATGAGAAGCAATAATTACAAAGTTTTATAAATTAGAAGGAATGAGATGAATAAAACAGAGAGAAAATTTATGAATTGTATATTATTTTATGAAAAATTTATAACATTTCATAATTTTAAGTAAATTACGAACAGTTCACATGATTTTGGGGTACACTACTCATTCATAGTATCAATAAATAATCTACAACACTGCCCTTGAATGACTAATCTATACAACATTTGCATCATTAAAAACCTTGTTTAGAGAATAACCCAATGAGAGAAATAAAACTATCAAACTAAGGGAAAAAATGCAATTCATTATGAATAAATTTAGAGCATCCAAGATACTGCCTCATTAATTAAAACCTTGCAAAAAAAAGAAAAAACCAATGAGATAAAAACTGGTCGAAGGGAAAATAATACAACTACTCCCTCTGAATTCATTCAATAATGGTTTCGTTTCACCAAATCTTCATTATTCTTCAAGTCCTAACACGGAAAAAAACCTAGTTGAAAAAATCCAAGTGAAAAAATATACATTATTCTTTAATATGCCGTTAAAGTTGTCTCTTTAAAAACCTTCATAGGAAAACCCAGTATGACAAAACCTTGGTTAACTAAAAAGCACAACGCGTATCTTCCTTATAGATACAGGGACAAAACCTCATTTAAGGAAAAAGTCAACGCGTATCTTTCTTATCTATACTAGTAATCTCTACAAGAACTCTTAGTTCTTTATCTACTTCAGGTATATCAAATCCTTTGGGGATTATTGCATATTTATGATATTTTCGTATATTGCCAATTGAACCAAACTTTATTTTTTAATTGTACCACCATATATTTACTGATATTTTTAACAAAAGTACCTATTGATATTTTATTAACATGATATATATCTTCAAAGACTAAACTCACTACTAAAAACTGGCCTATTAGCGATGAAAATTTTCCTATGGAACTGTCGAAGTGTTGGAAATTTCCGGCGGAAACAAAGTCCATCGGAAACTTATGACAGAATTTGTTTCCTCGGGAAATATTTCTGACGGCATCCACTAGGCCGTCGGCATTTTCCGACGGACAAAATATGTCGTTGGAAATTGCCGACAACAATGGAATCCGTTGGAATTTCCGATGTCCTTATGTTTCCGTCAAAAATTTCGTACGGAATTTCCAACTGAAAGTGAATATTGTCAATAGATTCCGACGGACTTGATGTTCCGTCAAAAATTTCCAACGGAAAGGATCCATTTCCATCGGAAATCTCATCAAAAATATATTTTAATTCACCTTTGTACAATCTTAAAAGTTTTCCTTCTTTATCATCTTAAATATTGTTTTTTTTACTGATACTAAATATTTTTAATTAAAATTTTCTTCGATAAGTTTTGTTTTTTAATTATGATATTAATTCATCTTATTATTTTATTAAGATGTTTTAAAATACACAATGTTCTATAAGAAATATGCATTAATTTTTAGACTACCAAAAATATATAGAAGATATGTTAACCGATATATAGCAAGTAAAATTTTGTTCTAAATTTAAAAACGTTATAAAAAATTAAAAGTGTTATTAACAATTATCAACTCTTAGATATGAAATAGAAAATGATATATGTTTTGTATCCGTAATTAAAAGTATAAATTAAAGTTAGGGAAAAAGAAAAAGAAAAAAAAATCAACAACAAACATGAACAATATCCAAACAGGACACCGATTGGAATGGAACAAAAGTAAATGCCAAATACGGAATCTCAATATGAATAACAACCGTTATAGTTATGGAATTCAGAAGGTATTTAGTAGTTGGGTGTCGTCCTCCAACTATTGTTGGATATATGTGCGGTATGTGCGCACACAGAATCATTACCTTTTGCTCTATTCACACATATGATCCATACACTTGTCTTATGAAAAGGCCGATGCCATGCACTCGGATAATGTTAAGCAATTCATTTATAAAATATATATATATATATATATATATAATATGAAATAAATTTTAATGCTAATGTGGTTTACCCAATAAAAAAAATATAAAAAAAAAAACTTTAATCCTTCATCGGTTATTTTGTGATTAATGTTTAAAACAATTGTGGTAAATAATTTTTTTTTAATTTTATTAGTTTAAAAAAATCACATAAACCACATTCTTGCAAATATAATCCAATAAGTTTTAGTAGATCATCTTTTATTATTTTTAGTTTTAATTAACAATGAAATATATAATGTCAAAACCAGGGGCAAAATATTATATTAATGACACACAAATAAATTCAGTGTAAAAATGACGTATTTAATAGAATAAAATTTAATGAAATAAAAAGTAAAGATATAAGTCCAATATTTAAAAAAGAAAATTCATAATTTTTAAATTAACAAAATTACTAGAAGATATCTTATATATTTTTTGGGGCAACATATTCACAAGAATATACTTGGGCCATACTTCCCAACTCCCAAGTTCAAGGTTCGAATCTCCCATTTGCATTCTCGAACAAAATTAATTCGTGGGTTGGCGTGTTTGGGCTCCGGGTGCGGGTTAAACCCATGGGTTTGGAAGTGGGCTCGGGTTTGGGCTCCGGGTAGTGCAAGGTTTTGTTCATGGTTCAAGTTTCACAAAAAAATTTTTTATTTACTATTTTTGTGATGTATGATTGCCCAGAACTTTTTGACGGATACGACCGTTGGAAATTTTCGACGGATATAAAATTGTGTCAAAAAGTATTACTGAGCAGAGTTTCATCGACAGCGTTTCCGATGACCCGTTTTCTATCGGAAAAGGTCATTTTCGACGAAAATCTATGCTTTAGCGATGGATTTTGTCGTCCCTGAAAGACAATTATCTAGGAGTGCCGTTCATCTTAACATGTAGCAAGTAATCTACTGGATTGCACCTTTTTCTTTTGGCCAATATTCTATGTTGTTAAATTTTTTGTGAAAAATTAATTTATTATCCTCGCAATCATTGAACTCATTAATATTTATTGTCGACAACTATTTCTTTTCAATTCTATTTGATTCCCAATGCAGACATTGAGATCTCTTTTACTTTACTAATTTCGAGTGCCTAAACGTCTTCAGAGGTTTTTTAATTAGTAATGTCTATATACTTTTCTCGAGTACTATGTCTCAATATGAATATCACAAATATTTGCTCCATACCTTTTTCAAAGATGTTTATTTTAGAATCGATCGTCAATATGCTTCAAGCATATTATTAATATCTTAAACCTCGTATATGAATTTACATCAATCAAAGTTGGAGCACTTAACTTAATATGTGCTATTGGTAATCATACAGTCAGTAATCTGAAATGTAAACTATCTTACAAACTTTAAGTTTGCATTATGCTATTCAAGGATTATAATTACACAATTCACATATTTGTTACCAACTATAAATTCCTCCACCTAAATGTGGAGAAGATTGTGCAAACTAAGTAATAGTCGGCAAACCATGTCACAATATATCATTCTTTAGGGACAAAACATAGATTTTCTAAAGAAGGGTTAAAATCCAATATGTATTATCAGTATTCAATAGTACCCATCTTAGTACGCGATGTAAGGCGACTAAACATGTATCTAATGGTTTTGCTGCACTATAGGCATTCAAATATCCCAACCACAATATAAATCATTAACAATTTTGCGATAAAATTCATTAGTAAGACATAAATGACTTTATTTTATATATTTGGAACTTTACTCATAATTTATAAATTAAGCAAATAATCTCATAAATAGATCAGGTTATGAGTAATATACACATATGATCTTCAGTGGATTTAAACTGAAATATCTAGAAGGTCTATATAGATGTGAGTAGACCCACTGTTCACCCCTAAAAATTTTCCAGAAATATTTGGAACCTAGTCCCAAATTTAGTCAATGATGATTTCATAATTTGCCTGAGAACATGCAGGCTGCAGCACACGAGAATCGGAAGAATATTTTAGTTTTTTACGTAATGCTCGATAATTTTATCATTAATAAAAAGGATGGTCCAACCAGTCATATCAAATAATAAACTTTTGGTTTAACATAACAACTGATCTTGTAACACTACTAGAAAACAGGGTATCACCGATGGATTTTTCCGTCAGTGAAACTAAGAAATTTGTCAGAAATAGCTTTCATCGACGGAAAAATTCCGTCAGTGATATCTTGCTCGGTGATACTCCGACTGAAATTTTGTATCCGTCAGAAATTTCCGACAGACATCTGAAAAATAATAAATGAAAAATTGTTTTCCACCTCGACCCAAAAACCGACGGAAAAAAACCTACGGGTTTGACCTGCCAACCCACCAATTAACTCCTTTCAATATGTATTGGCAAGCTTTGAACCTTTGACCTGGGGTTGGGAGTGAGTTCCCAACCACCAGGCTATTGCATATTTTCGTTAATGTGCTGACAAAAACTATATATAAAGTATCCTCTAGTAACTTTGTTATTCTAAAAATCATGAATTTTCTTTTCTAACTATTGGACTTTACATATTATTTATTATTTTATTAAACTTTATTATATTAAATATATCATTTATGCTCTAAATTTAGTCGATTGTGTCATTAATATATAATGTTTTGCCCCTAGTTTTCTACATTATATATACATTGTTAATTAAAATTAAAAATAATAAAAGAAGGTTTACTAAAATTTATTTGATTCTATTAGCGATCTATGTGATTTTTTTTAAGCTAATAAAAATAATAAAAAATTTTATTTAGAACCATTTTTTTAAACATTAACCACAAAATGATTATATATATGTGTGCACATATTGTACATATGTTCAGTGATAGTTAGGGGACGACACATAACTACTCAATACCTTCTAAATTTCATAACTAAAATGATTGTTATGCATACTGAGATTCCATATTTGACGTTTATTTCCGTTCTATGCCAACTGGTGTCCGATGTGGAGAATGTTCGTATTTGTTATTGATTTTCTTTTTTTTTTTAACTTTAGTTTGTACTTTTAATTACTAATACAAAGACATAAATTGTTTTCTATTTCATATCTACAGATTGTTGATTGTTAATAACACTTTTAATTTTTCACAACGTTTTTAAATTTAGAACAAAATTTTACTTGCTATATATCAGTTAACTTATCTTTCAGTTTGCAAAAAATGTTAACATATCTCCTATATATTTTTTGTAGTCTACAAATTAATGTATATTCATTATAGAACATTTTGAGTGTATCAAAATGTATTAATAAAGTAATTGGATGAATTATTATTGTAATTAAAAAATAAAATTTATTTCAAACATATTGAAAAAAATGTTAATTAACAATATTTAGTATAAAGAAAGTAAAATTTATGACAGCCTAGCGGATGCCGTCGGAAATCTTCAACAGAGATATAGAACCATTGAAAATTTATAACGGCACAAAGAGATCCATTGGAAATTTCCAACGGAATCTTGGTACCGTAGGAAATTTCCGACGTTATGTTTTGGCCGTCAAAAATTTCCAACGGAACTACAATTCTGTCGGAAATTTTCGACGGATAGACATCGGTCGGAAAAATTCCACCGGTGATACCCTGTTTTCTACTAGTGTAATAATATGTTATAGTACAAACTAGGCCAAATAAATTAATCCGAATTAACTCTTCTGAAGTTTTCAAATAATAATTCTTAATAAAATACAATCAATAATATATTATTTTCTAATATACTGGGCTCTCTAAGTGCAAATCTATTTTACATATAACAATCGTTTCAGAAATCTTAATTTTTCAAGAAAACATGGCGTATATATTGATAATTTACTAATAAATTAAATACTCATATATTATATGTCAATTAGAACATAATAATTTAGTGTACAAAAAAAAATAATGATTTAGATATCCTAAAAACTGATTACCAAGGTAAGGATCACTAATGATGTGGTAAAAGTATATGAATTGCCTTTTATAATATAGAATCAATTATAATTAAATCCATGAATTATATAGAATTTAAATCTATGAAAATATATTTCTTTCATAATTCACATAAAAAACCAATATAGTTTAAATTTAAATGAGATATTTTGGATTTCATTGAAGATCTTTAAGAGTAACTACCAAAAATTTACTAGATATAATTTATACAAAAAGATTTACTAGATATAATTTATACAGATTAAAATTTGCTCTTCAAGAGTGTACTCAATCTAAATTATTGTTACTTAAATTATTGTTACTTCTTAAGTAACAAAGAATTTTAACATTATATTTAAATTTGAATAGATATCTGCTCTTCATGAGCAATACATTTCACACTAAATCAATCAGAGTGCTATTGCTGTTGGAGTAGTTCAATATTCTTCTGTAATATTAAAATTTGTAACAATTTATTCTTCTAGAACAAATAATATTATTATCTCATAGTACTAGTATTAATGTGATTCTCGAAGAATAATAATAAATTGTTTCACTAGATTTAAATCGTACAACAGCGGGCTCTTCAGGAGCAATATCAACTTTTCATTATTAATTAGTTTCAATTCAAAACATTGTTACTTCCAAACCAATAACTAAATATTCTTTAGAAATATTTAGTATAGATATTTTATATTATTGTTCTCTAAGAATAAGTAATACTCAACTAAAATATCACAATAAGTTGTGTCAATTTAAGAGTATCAACGTATCAGTTCAAATATATCATAACAATTAATAATATATACAATAAATATGCATATATATATATATATATGAAGAATATGCAATCTAACAGAACACAAATAATAAAACTTATAACAATGATAAATAAAATTAAAAAGTATTATTCTTCAGGATCAAATAATAATATATTTTTCTAGAGTAAATATTGTGATTTCTTGAAGAAATCACAGTTAATAATAAATCTCATAATTTTAGAAACAAACTATATCCAACTAGAATACACTTTTAACAACAGGTAAGTTTTGATTCTTTGAGAACATAACAAAACATTCTATATCAATAATAATATTCAAGAATATCTATAAAGATATCATTTATGTTTCTTTAGCAAATCATAATTATTTACAGCTATTATAGGGCTAGTTGTATTTTTCTGGAATATTTAGTTAAATATTATTTTAATTCTTTAGGAACTATAATGCAATAATAATAATCTTCAAGATTATTATTAATATAATTGAAGACTAAATCCCCACAAATATCATATGAATTATAATTTATGAGGATGAATTACATGTGGATTCGGGATTTGACAGGAGTATAATTTGTATTGATTAAATACTCCAATTTGTATTTAAGTGTTTTAATTTTGGGTAAAAAGTGCATATTTATGTGTTGATTTGTTATCTTTTAGGTTATAATTCAAGAAGGGGAGCAAAGAATCGATGTCGGTTGAGTTTGGGTTGAATTTGCATGATCTTAGATGGTTTTGGACTAACATAAATGATGGTTTTCCTTGCCACATTCGCTTACTTCATTGCGGCTGCAATTACCAGTTGACAGAAATTTTGTATTTTCCTTTTTTATGTCAAGTTCTTAGTTTGGTAGGTTTCTTTTATAATTTCTAAGTACTTTTTAGGGCTTATAAGCCTCTTTTAAATAGGTCTAGATTAGTTCTCAATTTAATTGATTTGCACATACATCAAATTACATTATTTTCTTCAAGTAGTTCATAAAGATTGTTTGGGATTTTTGAGTTCAAACTCGAGAGTGGAGAAGGTTGGTGCAACATTCTTCGTTCTTGTTCCTTTTCTCGATAAAGCCGGTCATGAATTCCAACTTTATTCTATTCTTCTCTTTGAATTTGATCTTTATTGTGAATAATTAATTCTTTTTATTGGAACAAGCAATGTAGCCTGGTTGTGAATTTGATCTTTAGTTGCTTGTTTGTTGATTCAACGCTTTAAAAATTCATTTCTAGATAATTCTTTATCATTGCTATGTATGACTTTCACTTATTTGGCGCGTGGGTGGGTGGATGTTTATTGGTTTTTATTGAACTCCAGGGAGGAATGCATAAATTGGAAAATCCAATAAAGGACATTAATTTAGACAAGATAAAAAGATCTACTTGGGGCTTAGTTAGGTCACGTAAATTGAACTTCAAGGATATCGCATGAGTTTTTTGTTATTAATGCAGGTAAAAGAGTTGATAATACACTTACTTAGAGATAGCTGAGGGGGCCGAATTAAGTCGGATTAACCAGCTTCGGGAGGGGTGCTTAATTAGTTACGTAAAATTCCGTAGTTAACCAAAATGGGTTTTTGTTGGGTTAATGAACAGGTAGTTAGGGGAATCAATATTGGTAAAGTTGTGAGTCCCAAGTTCTTAAAAATCTTGAAGAAAATTTTCAAAAATAACTTACTTCTTCTTAATTAACTTGTTTTATTTTTATTTTTATTTATTTTCTTTTTAAACAACTCAAGATTTCGATCGTTTCAACTAGAGCGTGAGTTGGGTTTTCGATACTTAAAACTTTCCTCGTGGAAAGATAACTCGGAATCACTATCCACTTTATTACTTGTTCGACCTTGCACTTGCGGATTTCATTCATACATATTTTAACGAACAAGATTGCATTCACTAGACAACGTATAAATTACAATGTTTGGGCGTATATTGAATAGATGAAACATAGAAATAGAAGTGGGGGCAATTCTGCTTTCTTGATAAATGATATTTTTTCCTTGAAGAATCTGCTTTAATTGTGCAACTTAGAGGATAATCTTACCATCAAATTGCCAGAGCGTTCAATAGTCATCTTAGAAACAATATGACTCTAGAATTGGAAGAAAATCCCCAACTGGCTTCCAAAATCATATCAAGAAAGAGATCAATCAAAAGATAACTTCATGATCCTTTTTTATACAAGATGATGGGAATAAGACAATCTCTAACTGCCAGATTTACATTGATTTTGTAATTGGCCATCATAATTATCTCAAAAGGAGAATCAATCAAGAAAAAATTCATGAACTCCTTTATATTATAAATTAAACATAATTGTCAACATTGACATAAAGCAATGGACGTCAAACATGCATTAAAACTGGATATTGTTCATTCATATTATACACACATAAAGACATGAATGAAAGTAGAGTCACATTGCATGTTCAGTTACCTTCAAAAATCCACCACAATGAAACATTTTTGAAACAATCAAACCATTAAATTGGAAGACTATTCCATGTATCAATTAATGTTACCATTAAATTAGTAGATGATTCTAATTAAGTTGTCACAAAAATTAATTATCCAAAAGAAAACATACATGATAATAAAATTATTTGTGCATGGTTTTACATAATAAATGAAAACAATTAACTACAATCATACATGATGTGGTGTTTATATGACCATGGAAAAAAAATTAATGAAATCACTGATCCTCTCGACAGAATAAAGGAAAAAGAAGAAAATAAAATCATATCTAAAGAAGAGAAAGAAAAGAAAATAATAGCGTTTCGTGCTCATAACGTGTTATAAATTAGAAAGAAAGAGAAGAATAAAACAAAGAGAATAGAATGAAAACTCATGATTGTATATTTCTTTATGAAAACAAAAGAGTTTAATTTATTGGTACAAGTTTACGGTATTGAGGGTACAATAGTCATTGGCAATATCAATAAATAATTTACAACACGTACTTAACATTGCACATAAAATAATCTCTCTCTTCTTTTTTTTTTTTTTTAACTTTAAACTAAAATTTTTTGTACCGTCGACTCACTTGAGACATACTATTATCTCATCGAAACCATGGTGTTAAAAGTAAAAGATGGACAAATTATAAGAAGACAAATTAGCAAGTAAAAGTCTAATCTGAGAAAATTTCAAACTATTCTTAGTCAAATAAAAATGGGGTTGATCAAATACCTTTTCTAATATTCTACAAATTCATTATGAGAACATCTTGACATAGACAAATTAATCATAAACCTTTACATCGAGGACAATATTTTTCTTCTTTCTTTCGCTTACACAAAATGATAGGCATAGTAAATAGCTTATTGTTGTTTAGATTAGAGATAGTATTTAGCCTTTTTAAGTTCCATTTATTGTTTGTTTTAAAATTTTTCTGCAAATTCTCAGTGTTAATTTTTTTACTGGTGAAAATAAATTAAGATTTATATATAACACAATGCTTTTTTTTCTATTGTTATCAAGCGCAGGCCTTTTTTTTTTAAATATATTTTTTTTACAATGACTCTCGGAAGAGGCAACATAGGCTTAAACATAGGACTTTATCTTGTCAAGAGATGATTTTTACCATTTGAATTATTACACTTAATCAGTGCAAGCTTGTTTATCTTACTATTCCATACATTTGTGTTATATATATATATATATATATATATATATTCAAGAAGATATAGGAGAAGGGCATGTGGGACTCAAACACAATACCTCCTGTTTGGAACGTGAATATTTAACTACTTTAACACTTGTTCGAATTACCTGAACATTGTGTTGTAAGCATGACTAATGTACAAGAAGGTGATACCTAACATAATATTATCTTCTTTTTCAATATTGAATGTATATAAATTCGACTAATATTTTTCAAAGTATTCAAATGCTACACCCTTTCATGGTTATATATATATATATATATATATGTTATTGTTTGTTTTAAAATTTTCTGCAAATTCTCAGTGATTATTACATTTTTATTTGTCAACATAAATTAAGATTCTATATAACAAAATGGTTTTTGTTTTTATTGCTGTTACAATACGCTGTCTTGTTTATTGTACTATTTTGTACAACATGACATATTTGTGTTTTGATGCAAGCATGCAAAGTAAGTCGATACAACGAAATCAAATAATAATTTTAACTTCTCTTTCAAGATTGCATGTAATAAATTTGACTAATATTTTTCATAATATAATAATATTTAAATGTTACATACTTGGAAATTTGCTCGTTGCTTGGTAAATTTAAAAATAAAGATATACAACTAGATCTTTAATCAATTTATTATTATGCGTACAGAAAAGAAAATCCACAACTATTGGGAAAAGACGGCACCAAATTGATTTTGTTTTCTAGACAGCCGTTCCAAGTGGTTGGGCAACAACTTACAATTGAAAATTA
Organism: Nyctanthes arbor-tristis; assembly: GCA_963692815.1. NCBI lineage: Eukaryota > Viridiplantae > Streptophyta > Magnoliopsida > Lamiales > Oleaceae > Nyctanthes > Nyctanthes arbor-tristis. Next base: position 3,675 of record CAVNYN010206544.1, on the reverse strand, counting down.
ATCACTTAATTAATATATAATGAATAAAGCCAAACATAATTTATTTTTTAAATGAAATCTCATTAATTGACAAGTACTGTACTTTACATATTGTTTAAAGATAATAGTAATTTGACCGATTTACATAAAATTATTTTCTTTTAAAATTCTTTTCTTAACGTAAGTCTCTCCTTTTCGTTTTGAACTAATTAAAATTAAAATATCTTAATTTAAATATGACAAACAAATCCAATGTAATTTTCAATTTTGCATTGGCTTGAAAGTTACGTTATGTTTTCACGTTACGTAACATTAGTTTACACAATATGTAACCAATAGGTGGGTGACAGTATGACAAAAAGATTGGATTAACTTATACCAGTAAAAAAAAGAAAACCCTTATACCAGTAAAAATACCATTCCTCATGAAGAATATATTGAAGTTGGGTTAGAAATAAACACAAATAATTAATTATTTCTAGTGACTTAGACATTAATTAGAAGATAATAAAACAAGACAAAACATATATATATATATATATATATATATATATTTGAAGATAATACCAACTGACAGGTGTTAATGTAATTTGAGAGATGATGATGTGTTCACATTAATCGCTGATATTATGTCATATCACTGCCTGTTGTTATTGTGACACTAGACATTTAGTGGTATGTGTGAATGCTACTAATATCATCAATGATGAAACAATTCTCTAAAACTAGGAAGGGTAAATCTTTATGTACTACCATTCCTACAACTTGTTTTACTACTTGTATACGTGATTTTATCTTATAAAATCTTGCATTTCAATGTTTGTGAAGGAATTAATAAATTTCTCTCATGTATGCAAGTTGTTAAAAAGATAATCCTTATAGTATGGACTAATATGATAATTACTGTTGAAATTCATGCGGAGAAGAATATGTAAATATGTCAGACTTGTCTCTATAATATGAAAAGTGATAATAATTAATAACAGCAAAATAATAATTAATTAAATAAGTAAACGAATAAGGACAAGGGAGAAGGGGTAGGGGTCAAAGGGGAGTTTGAGCCGAGGTGATGAGGCGCGGAGACAAGTTTCGATGGCCTTTCGACGCTCATAGACAAGTTTTGAAGGACAACCGTGCCTTTCCCGAGTCATAGTAGCCAATAGATTTTGTGAAGAGTTGGATTCATAGGGCCCCACTCTCGACCTAAATAATTAGCATATTCTTTGATCGGTCAACAAAACTGGATCCCAGATTCCCACCACGATCCCCACCCACCTTGGATTTTTTTTTTTTGTTTTATTGTTATACACACAAATTATATACACTTGCATGTATCTGTGATCCACTTGAATTTCGTTTGTTCCGCACACAAGCGACTAACTAGTAGGGATCAATCACACAGCTTTGACAAAAACTGCATGCAACTATGAGTTGTTGAAATTTGCTAGCTGGTTTGTGGGTTCTAGTTTTTGTCCACAATATGGAGAAACATCACACAGCTTTGACAAAAACTGCATGCAACTATGAGTTGTTGAAATTTGCTAGCTGGTTTGTGGGTTCTAGTTTTTGTCCACAATATGGAGAAACTTTCTAGTGTGTGCGTCAGTTTTTCTATTGAGTCAGGTCGGACTCACATGTGACTTGACTGTTTTATATTTACAGTCGAGCTTTACACATGATATTCTTACTCTATAGAAATCAGCATGTGTGCATATGGTAATCACTATAATACAATGATTTGCACATGCAACGTGTATTAATAAAGAGTCTCTTTTTGGATTGTTACAAATTATAAAGGAAAAAAAAAAAGAAAGAAAGAAATTATAGCTTGGATGCAAGCTATATATGGGGATGGTACCTTAGTGAGTGCAACTGCGCACTAGAAAATTTTTACCAGAATATATGTTTGTATTTGTGTCTTATATATTAGCTTTTAGTTTAGAGTTTATTTTTTATTTTGTATGTTTAATTAATAATTTTTCAAAAAATCAATATATTAACAAAATAGCATAAAAAGCATCGAGATAATGAGTTGTGTTTTTCTTTTCCTTTTTTTTTTTTTTTGCTTAGGCATTCATGCTTTCTTGTTTTTATCATGTTTTTTCATGTTTAAACTCAAAGTTTCTTATCCATATATATACTTTGCACTTTTACTTGCTTAGCTGTACATTAATGCTTTTATCAAACTCGCTGAAAGCATTCAAAATAATAAAAATATCATTTTTGAGTATTATCTCCTTGTTTTTGAAAACCATTTTGGTATATACGAGAATAAAGACTTCTTTAATGAGAATCTATGGGAATATAATTCCCATTTCATTTTTATGGGCAAGGGTAACTGCGCAAGTGGAACTGTAGAAGAGTAGTTTTGATTGGTTTAACTAGTGCAAGTGGTTTTCGATATTAGTTTAATTTTAAGTCAAAAACAATTGGAGCACACAATAATTGATTGCTTGGTCAATATTAATTAATAAGTATTTATCAACAAATATTTCAATCAATTTTTAATATACATCATGTCAGCATTAAACAAAACCTTAATTTTTACTTCTTTTTGAGAGAGAATAGTGTAAACAACTTCTTCATCCAAGATATATAAGGTCCTTGTGCTTAACTCATTCTATTTAAAAGTAAAATTTGATCAAAGTAATCAAATGACACCTCCTGAAAGCGTTATTCTATTGTTTACATGCCTTAGTAGTTTAATGACACCTCCCAAAAGCATTATAAAATTTTCATTGTGTACATCGGATATCTACAGTACAGAATTTTTTTACAACAAACATGTATTATTATTTGGTATAAGTAGATAATTTTTAAGCACAAAACAATAAAACTAGATCAATTATTATATAATTTAAAATTAAAAAGATATTCTTCCTTAAATCATATCTTTGTGGAGTCAAGTCGTCTCTCCACGCTGCTTGTAACTTGAGTGTGTACAATTTTACCTTGATATGACATATAAAGTACACGATGTTTATTTATAATAAATGAATAATAGTGCTGTTAATTATCAAGAAAATATCATTACTCTTTTGTAATAATACCAGTAAATCATAAATAATATAAAATTATTTACACAAGAAACAGAAACTAATATATATCTTCATACATCAAATTGCTTTGATACATATGGTTTTCAATAAACAAACAAATTTATTTATTTAAACAAAAGGGGGGCGGAGGGAATGCCAACCTACATTTGCATCCGACCGAAACAGAGTGGTAGAAAAAGAAAATAAAATAACTTTAAAAAAATTAAAAAAAAAAGAGAGAGAAAAGGGTCTACAAGCCAAGAAAAATACAAGTAGAACGAAGATGTGCATATGTACAAAACGTATTCTATCTATCGATCGACTCTAAAACACCAACAAAGAATCTTTTATATTGTAGCCCATCTTTTCCAAGTTCGGATTGACGGCAAATTGAAGCATCGGTGGTGGGCCGCATGCCAACGCCAACGTGGTTTCCGATGCTTCGGGAATGTGTTCTCGGAGAACGCTCTCTGTGATGAAGCCCAAACTGTGTTTCCATTCTTCTTTAATAGACTTTTCTATGACGTACCACAATTTGACCTTACCAGGATATTTCTCTACCCATTCATCTAGCTCGTCTCTAAGTAGAATGTCATCTTCGGTGCGGTTAGCATACACGACAAACATTTCGGTTTCATCCTCGGGATCCTTCAAGATG
>CAVNYN010206543.1:0-38572 GCA_963692815.1 Nyctanthes arbor-tristis | reverse complement strand
GTCGGGTCGGGTCGGGTCGGGTTACGATCTGGCCCAAACCCGACCCGACCGATGCCCAGCCCTAGCAATAAGTTTAACAGCACATAACAAAAACAAGTGCAGCAATCAAAGCGAAAAACAAATTCAACTAAAAATCTCACGAGAAAGGAAACGAGAATTAATAAGAGTGGATGCGATACACATTTTAAGTTTTGAAGTTACAAAATCAAATAGATTTTGTCCGACAAAATAATATGTCAATATATTTTATTCACTATCCTATAACCTTAGTTGACGATAACAACCAGAATAATACGCTAACGAGTGTTGGTGGGTGGAGTCGACTTTCGTTAAAACTTATCTTCTTTGCTTTGTCTACGTGTTTAGATGTACACAATGCCAATTTGAAAGGTTTGTCTGTTTTCTCCCCCTTAAATTTCGCAAGAAGGACGAATTTGCTCTTTACGTACTTTGAGTCTCCAGAGAAGAATTGTTTGGTTAAAGGCAACCTGGATGATTTCTGTTAAAACGTACACAAAGATTATAACGTTTAGGCACTCCAGTACCAAAATACCCACCTGTGGGATCTTAATGCAAAAGGGGCAACCTTTAACGAATAAATGCGCCAAATTCCCTAATTGGTTTTTAGTAGATATAGAGTCGTAGACCGCGTGATTGTAATGATTTTAGATCACAAGTAAGATTATTTTGTCAAAAATATATGTCAAATCGATTGGTAGGATAATACTAAAGAATCGAATAGTAATTATTACATCTTTCTATGTAAATATTTTTATCTACAATCTACACAGAGATGCATCATCATTTGCATATGTGGTATCTCATACTTTAGTTTTGGATTCCACATCGCTTACATAATATGTGAGTGAGTGGCATATATAATATTATGCGTCTAACAAGCCATGATTTTGTTAAATGGCATGTGGTGTCACTATTCTGTGTGTGCATGTGGTGTTCTTGTATTAAAAAAAAAAAAGGTTTTGTCGCAGTGTGGATAGTGTAGTGTTACGCTTGTGCCTTACTCTGGTTTTGGATCCCACATCAATTGTCTAACGTGTGAGTATATGACATATATAACATTCCGTGTCTAATAAAATTTTCATGATTTTGTTAGATGGCATATGGTGTCACTGTGCCGTGTGTGCTTGTTGTATTCTTATAAAAAAAATATAAGACGTGAAAAAGTGCCCAAATCAACCGTTGAGTTTAGGTGCGTCTGAGCACACCAATACCTAATAAAAGTATAAAATGTGGCGAAACATAAAGTTGAAATTACGAGCATTCACGCGGCGTAAAAACACATCTCTATAATGGTCTCCACTAATAATTTAAACTATTTATTTTTTGAAGTAATAATAATTTAAACTCTTACTCCATGAGTTAGATAGAAAAAAGTAGGATTAAAGAAAGAAAATAGATGGACGTGAAAAAGTGCCGAAGTCAACCGTTGAGTTTAAGTGCGTCTGAGCACACACCAATGCCTAATAAAAGTATAAAATGTGGCGAAACATAAAGTTGAAATTACGAGCATTCATGCCGCGTAAAAACACGTCTCTATAATGGTCTCCACTAATAATTAGTAGGAGTGGAGATCAGTTGTCCCACAAACCTGTCCTCTCTTTGCTGTCCGACAAATAGAAATTTGACACTTAATTAATTTTTACAGCTAAGCATTTTCCTGGTGAATCTTCCAAACGAACCTGAAACCAGCCTACTTCACCCCACGTCAATGGCTCCCCGTCACCACCATCCACCATTTCTGTTGCCATTCCACTGCCACCGCCACCATGTTCGTCACCGGTGCCATTGCCAATACCAAAACAGCAAAATCATAATGCCAATCACCCTAATAAATTAAATGCAACGAGCTAGCAAACCAAATTGCTTTTAGAAATTTCATATTTTGTTTCAGATCTTATTTCTTAAACCATATATGCATTTCTCATTCCCATTACAGAAAGTAGTGGTGTCGTTAAGGTAAAAATCACTAAAAATTGCTTAGATGAAGAAGCAAGTGATGTTTCAAATTATTATTGGAAGGGACAACAAAAGAGACAATGTTTGGGGACAGCTGATCTCCTCCTGGAAAGTAGGTACCCCCGGGGCAGGGGCGAGTAGCATAAGGTGACTAAATAAAGAGCAATAGTAGGTTAGGACAGTTAGATTTGTGACCAGGATCGGTGACTTGACACTCAATGAATGGTATAGATGCTACAAAGTATGTTTGTTGCATTATACCATCAAATATTATTTTATATATATTTCTATTTTATTTTATTTTTTAGCAGCAAAATGATTTCATTAATATATATATATATATATATATAGCAGATGATGAGAATGTCGAGGATACAATCAATCCAAAGATTCAAATGATTAAGAAAATTGCAAGAAATATGAATTGTGTGCTTTAAGAATAAACCTGAAACATGTGCAGTTAAACATGCTTATGTATATTGGTTTCTCGAACGATAATTTAATGGACCACATGATAGGAACTAGTTGATGAGAAGAACAAACACTAATTTTAGAAAAATATCAACACATTCCCTCGAACATCAGGGAATGTGGTAAACGTTTATAGGTATTGTTGACAAGTTTTGACAGTTTGTCAAAAATGCCATTTTTGCGATTTTAAAATCATAAGGTGCTATTTTGTAAAATTATCAAAGTTGAAAAAAATTTAAATTTAACAGTTTTGAAAAGTGTCGTTTTTGCAATTTTTAAAGTGGCATTTTGTAATTTCTAAATTTATAAATTTCCATTTTTTGACTGATTAATCGTTTTATGAAAAGTTATTTTGGTAATTTCAAAGTAAGAAACTGTAATACATGAAAGTTTCAAGATTTTAATATGGCGATGCAGCATTTTCAAGTTGGAAAAGACTGGCAACGCCTCATTGTGGTTTTTAAGTGTCTATCTAGGCTTTTGATAAGTGCAATTTTGTATTTATTTTAGGTCATTAAAACTAAACTTTGACCATTTGTTTCCGTCAAATATCTGCTTAATTTGTATATATTTTCTTTATTTTAGGTTTGGACCCGACTAAAAGAGTTGGTGAAGAACAAAAGAAAAAAAAAAGAATCAATTCTACCGAATTTTGGAAATCATGGAGTCAAAATTCCTATCTTGGAAACTTGAAATGGCTAGATAGGATGAAATCAAGAGTTGATGGGCTAGAGTTGCAATTTCCAAATTACTAAAGTTGAAGAGGAAGTAATTGAACTCGTAGCCCAAATTACCATGATGATTATGTATGATGATATAAAGAGGAGAGGGTCAGAAGAGCTAAGAAACGAATGTCCAAGGCCTGGTTCGAGAAGCTGTAGTCAAGAGGAAAGAGAAACACGTGGAATCATCTCCTTCAGGTTTTGAATTCCAATATTTGTTGTTGTTTCCTTTTCTTTGACATGATAGACTAGTAGATTGTGCTATGATTATGATGAAATCATTGTTGACAATTATTTATTTTTAAAGAATTGCTCATTTTTATTATTTGCTATTAGGTTAATTATTTATTACTTACTAATACGTCCGTTTTAATTCTTGATCACCATTAATTCATGTTTGTGATTTATATTGCTTTCTAGAGATTCGATATAAATTAGCACATGGTAATAAACAACACAGGGTCCTATATTGATTGTCCATATCAACTTGTCTTGTGAAATCACTACATGATAATCTTTGCGATTTAATGCATATTTATGTATTCGCAATTTAATTAGAGATAATTAAGTTCACATGTAAACATAGAATCAATTAACCATTGAGAGAGGCTTTTAATTATTATTGGATGATTGATTTTTAACCTAGGTAATATTCTTATTATTGATGATTGTTTGTTATTGTTTTGATTGATATCCTATAATTTGATCAATTTAGGATATATAGCTTAGGGATTCATGTCACGTCTGAGAGGCGGATATGCTCTTCCGATCTCAAATAACAAACAACATTAAGTCTGATATGAGATAGAGATATATTCCTATGCTTAATGCAATCTTTTGTGATGTTTTAGTTTATTTCGTGTGTTTTTATCGATTCGCATCCATCATAGAGATATAGTTGGGTCATAGTTAAAACTAAGTTTAATTTGTATCTGGAGAGTAAATTGACACATAAGGAACATCGGTTGTCCATATATAATGGGGATTGTTCGAAAACAAGTAATACATGGTTTTAAGTGAGTCAACAATAGTGGATTTTAATCCTACTACCTTACTTATTTTATTGTTTTTAGGATTTGTAAATAATGTTAGCCATTTATTTTCTTAGATAGTTTTCCTTTTCTTAAAGATTATTTCTCAATTTTTAATGGTGTTTCTTTTAATTAAAGACAATATCAATTAAAGTGAAATTTAGTAGATTCAATCCTCGTGGGTTTAACACTCTGTATTCACTACTATATTACTTGTTAACGATCCGTCTACTTACGGGTTAAAATTGACAACAACATTTTTGGAAGATTTTGAGATTTTAAAGTTGTGAGACGTTATTTTCTCATTTAAACTTCGTCCAAAAGATAGATTTTCTCCATTTTCCAATACCTAAAAATTAGTTTAGGGTGATAATGGGTTTGAGCCGTATACTTCTCCTACGTAAGAGAGTGTGGTAAACGTTTATATGTATTGTTGACAATGACAGTTTGTCAAAAATGCCATTTTCGGAATTTTACAAATCATAAGGCGCTACTTATGAAAATTATCAAAGTTAAAAAAAAATGTTAATTTTACAATTCTGAAAATTGCTGTTTTTGTAGATTCCCAAAGTTTTATGTGCCGTTTTTACAATTTAAAATCAAGAGGTGTTATTTTTGAAAATTTTAAAATCCAAAAAGTGCTATTTTTACAATGCTTCAATTTTGAAAATTTCTTTTTTTGAAAATTTTTAAAGTTTTTATGTGTCTTTTCGCAAATTTTAAAGTGGTATCTTTGCAATTTCTAAATAATCAATTTCTTTTATCTACTGTTTAATCGTTTATGAAAAAAATGTAATTTTTTAATTTCAAATTTTCAAACTACTATACATGAAAGTTTCAAGATTTTAAAGTTGCGAGATTGCATCTCTTTTGCAAAAAGACAAATTTTCCCATTTTTCCAACAGCTAAAAATTAATTCGGAGTGGTCACGGGTATCGGCCGAATACTTCACATTCCGTAGTGGATGTAGTGAAGGTTTAAGGGTATTGCTGACAAGTAATCAAAAAATAGCCGTTTCTATGATATTTACAAGAAAATGCCAATTTCATATCATGAGGTGCAATTTTTGAAAATTTTCAGTCAAAATGTGCTACTATTGCAATTTTTCAATTTTGAAAATTGCAATTTTCTATAGTTTTTATGTGTCATTTTTGTAGTTTTGTAAATTGGCATTTCTGCAATCTTTAAATTTATAAATGCCCATCTTTTCCCATTTAATCGTTTTGAAAAAGTAATTTTTGCAATTTCAAAGTTGCAAACTACTTTACTTGAAAATTTGGAGACATCAAAGGGTTTTTTTTTTTGTTGGGGGCAGGCAGACGATGCTTTATTGTGGTTTTTAAGCCTCTACCTAGGCATTGTTGAAAGATTTGAAGATTTTAAAGTTGCAAGGTGCTATTTTATTGTATAAACTTTCTCAAAAAGATATTTTTTCCCAGATTTTCTAATACCTAAAAATTAGTTTGGCGTGGTGATGGGTTTGGGTCGTATGCTTCTCCTATGGGTTTGGATAGTATACTTCTGCTAAATGTGGGAATGTGGTAAATGTTTTTTGCAATTTTAAAATCATAAGTGCTATTTTTGAAAATTATCAAAGTTAGAAAATTGTTAAATTTTACAACTTTGAAAATTGCTGTTTTTGTAGTTTTCTAAAGCTTTTATGTGTCGTTTTCACAATTTTAAATTCATGAGGTGTTATTTTTGAAAATTTTAAAAGTCCAAAAAGTGCTATTTTACAACTTTTCAATTTTTGAAAATTGCTGTTTTTGCAAATTTCAAGCTTTTATATGTCGTGTCCAGAATTTTGAAATCATGAGGTGTTATTTTTGAAAATTTTTTAAGTTAAAAGTGCTATTTTTGCAATTTTCAATTTTAAATTTTATGTTTTTGAAATTTTCTAATGTTTTTATTTATCATTTTTGCACTTTTTAAATTGGCATTTTTTGCAATTTCTAAATTGATAAATTTCCAATATTTACTGTTTAAACATTTAAAAAAAAGGTAATTTTTGTAATTTCAAAGTTGCAAACTACTATAAATGAAAGTTTCAAGGTTTTAAAGTTGCGAGGCGACAAAACTTTCTCAGTTTTTTCTCATTTTTCCAATGGCTAAGGATTAGGTCGGAATGGTCATGGATATTGGTCGTATACTTTTTATTCCGGAGTGATTAATGAAGATTTAAGGGTACTGTTCACAAGTTGTCAAAAAATAGTCGTTTCTTATATTTGCAAGAAAATGACATTATTTCAAACTTAAGCCCAAATGTGCTACTTTTGCAATTTTTCGATTTTGAATATTGCTACTTCTGCAATTTTCTACAGGTTTTATGTGTCATCGTTGCGGTTTTGTAAATTGGCATCTCCGCAATCTCTAAATTTATAAATAGCCATCTTTTGCCGTCTGGACAATTTGAACTTTTTTTTAAAACTATTGAAAATGCATAAGTGAACATATATGAGTGACTAGAGTATAAAAGAACAACCTGCTCATGTGTTAAAAATGAGCTTTCCCTTATATGGGATGGCTGTACATGATGGGATCCAGCTTATTGTAAAATGTTGCTGATTTTAATAGTTAAGCACCGTATTCTGGTACAAAAATTAAAAAATAATTTTAAAGTGCTTGTAAATTCTATACAAATTCGAAATAAAATTTATTTTATGCTTAATTTGAAGTTTTGAGCATTGACGTTGATCGTTTAATTATAAATTAGCTAATCAGCGAATCATAAATCTATTTTACTGACAATGATATACACATTCCGTGAGCATATTCCCTTTTTTTAACTTTTCATACATACGGCATTTTGATATAAGGTTTTCCAAATAAATCCCCATGCAAATTCAACCAAGCTGCATTCGATCGTCCTGTGCTATGAAGAAAGATGTCGTCAGAAATTTTCATCTTCTGATGGCAAGCTGAAGACGCCGGTAGTTTCTCCTAATTATATTACACCTGCAAAGAATAATAGTTTCAATGATCATGAGACTCCTTCCGAGAAGAACATGTCACAAGAATTGGTTTCTGTTAAATTGTTATGATCACTTGATCTAAAAGTTTAAGCTGATATATCGGACTAATTTTATATTATTCATTATATTATATCTTCAACACGCCCATCCACATGTAGGCGGAGTTTTTCCTACCAAAGCGTAACATGTGCAAACAACAAATTTCATTTAATTGGGTGACGCGGAGATTTAAACCCAAGACTTCTACCTGCTCTGATACCGTAACAACTTAACACGGTATCAGCTAATGATAGACCGATTCTAGGTGCATTGACGGTCGAGTAGCTGAAACATATGTTTGCATGTCACAGGAATCGATTTCACCCAGGAGCTTCCACATAATTTTAACACAATCACACTTAGTTTGACAAGATCTTTCTTTTCTACACATCATATCACTTCCAAATCACATCACAATCTAGTAGCATACATAAATCATGTAAATGTTATGCAAAAGTAGGATACTTGTTCTTCTAAATATGATGTTACGAAAGGACCATATCATTGCAAATTAGAAACTACTGCAGATATATATAATTAGATGCCAAAGAAGTATCAATCCTACGATCTCCCATTAAAACTCTCTCTCGATTTCAGTTTATATATATTTTTTTCTTAAACACGATAATTAATTGATATATACTAAAATTGGGGACGTTTCACGTACATTACAAGGATCAAAATTATAAAGAAGCAAGAGTGTTAATTAGCCAACTTGTTCATGTCTCTTAGAACAAAATAATATATGACAAAAAAATAGAACTCGTTTAACGTGATAATATGTCGTCTCATTGATGACATTGTTACGTGTGTTCATGTGAATCATTTATATCAAACTCAAAACCCATTGCATGCACACACACACCCCTTTGTTATTATGTTGTTTAGTCCTATTTGTGACGTTATGTATAATTATGTTTTAAAACTTTGCATTTGAAGCTTGATCATGGGAAGTTAAAAATATAGCATGTTTTAAATATTTGAGGCTTTTTTTGTTTGATGAAAGAGTGGAAACTTGGGGAAAAGTTGAGTACAAATCTAAATTCATTTTTTCCACCACTTTTTATAAATTTCTTTTGATCAATCCGAATTGTATTTAGCAGGTGTTGAAGTTTATTGACAATTGTGTTATTAAAAAAAATTGAAAAATACGGCATTATTTCGGGACATATTCCTTTAAAGTTCATGATTAAACAAGATATTCATTAAAAACAAAAGATATTTTAAAATAACTAAAAAATTTAAAAAAAAAAGAAAAAAGAAAACACCCAACAAACCCACCCCACCCCACCCCACCCCACCCCTCCCCACCCCTTCCAAGGGCTGCTGGAAATGGCCGCCGGAATGCTACCATTTCCCGCGGCCAAAATGGAAGCTAATATTGACAATTGATGTTATTAAAATAAAAAAAGGTCAAAAATAGGACATTATTTCAAGACACATTCATTTCAAGTTCATGACTGAACATGATATTTATTAACGTGGCTACAAATTCCACAATGTAGTCTCCGAGCAGAGATCTGCATATTATTACATTATTTAATTGGGTTCAATGTAGACTCAACTGCAGCCGATCAAGTCTACAATTTATTTATCACATACTACATAGCCATTAGAATCTGTAGCCTGGCTAGGGAAACATCAACCAAATTTTGTCTCGGCCTCGGACTTCGACTCTCCCAGCTTGGTGAAATCAATCTTCTCAGTAATTTCAACTCTCACATCGTTTACTCCTGCAATTGATTCAAACCACGTATTACTTATATACAAGTACATATAGTTTTACATTTTTTTTTTTTTAAATAAAACGCTTCCATATAACCTCGCGTAGTTTCCAGGCTTCTGCCGGAGACTTAACTGTGGGAGTCAATTAGATTCCCCTAACAAAGCGTAGTTTAAGTACTTACGTGGACAGGCTCCTGTGCAACGACATGGGCCACGGGGTCCCGGGCAGCACCAAGGCAACCCTAGAAGGGAGCAATAGCTAGAACAAAGATTCGGGTCACAGCAATCGCTACCAGGAAACTGAGCATCCACCACCACTGGACCTCCGTTCATCATATCTGCTTCAACAATTTAGAGTAGAAAAATATAAAATAAATTGAGTAACACTAATCGCTTTAATCATGTGTTAATTGTCATTGAATTTTATGAATTAAGTTCAAACCAGTGGAGAGGAGAGCAAGAAACAAGAAGGAAGCCACGGCAAACACCCTCATGGAGAAGTAGCACTTCATTTTTTTTTATATGATATGAAAGATTAATGTTATACAAATTGTGGTATGTGTTGGTGATCATGTCGAATCCCTTTATATATAGGGTTCAGGGCTGTATTTCTGAGGGCATGGATGATTTCATCATTTCTCTTCCACAGAATTAGATAAACTCTCTGCGGTACGTAAAAGAGAACACGCGATGAATTAATTAATCATAACAATACTGTTTGTGTACTTCAAAATTATTGTACAAATGGGTCCAAAGTTTCTCAAACATAAAGATTGATAGAGGTAGGTTGGGATGTGGATTTTCTGAGAATTATGAAATTACTGTCAACAGAGACAAAAATGTGACTGACATAAATTGACCACTTTGTACAGGGATAAATAGACAACTTGAGCCTTTCACTATAAGAATTTGAATTTCAAGATTTTCGACAAATGTACATTTTTTTTCACTGTATCTAGATATGATTTTTTTAAGGAAATATCGAGACTTCAAAACTCCAAGCCCAAGATATGAGTTTTATTGATAATAAAAAATCTTACACTCAAACGGAGGGGGACATATGTACCTTATCTCCAAACCTATCTAGATATAATTGAATATAGTCATTTTTCACTTTGAAAATATGCTTAATCAAGATACATGTGATTTGATAGTATCTAAGTGGGCTTCCAAATTCTCCTTGATTTGTCTACCAGTAATAGCAATAGTAGCAGTAGTAATACTTCATTACACAGTAGTAAACTGGTAATTAAAGTACTTACGGCTCGAAATCAATATGCACCTAACGGTGTTATTCTTCAAGAGGGCTAAAATATTAAGTTTTGCTTTCTCCATCGAGAGAGAAATACTTTTGCTAATTTTTGTCGCATCATTTTTCTTTCCTCATACTGATTCTCATCCGTGGATTGACTCTATTTCGTTTTGTGAAACTGCGTAATGTAGTCTTCAAGTAGATATCCTAATCCGGTTTAACGTTGACCTCTACTCGAGAATCTGCAGCCTGATCATATATGCACAGAATCATTAAGCTTTGTTGATTCACTACTCTCAAACTCTCCATTAGTGAATTACTGTTGGCCATGGATGATTCATGTTATCTTTTGCCAAATGAAGAACTCTAGTTAGACCCCCCCCCCCCAAAAAAAAAAAAAAAAGAGTGGACAAAAGGTTTCACAACATAGTCACATAGACATGTTGCCTCTAGGATTATCATTGATTTAAAAGCGATACACTATAGCAAATATCGCATTCAACAACCAATTTTCTAGTCCTAGATTATGCAGGATTGGTCGCTGATTATCTTAGCCAACCAAAGATTCGTCGTTGCCTATGTGTCGAAATCCATGGTGATGCAATATTAATATGTAAGTTTTGTTAAACTTGTTTTTTTTTTCAAAATAGCATAACTCCTTGCGGAATAGGATAAATTCTAGTCCAAAAATTAAAAAGAAAAAAGAAAAGATAGTCACATTTGTGTTAAGTAACAAAATTTTGTAATATTATTATGCGAGAAATTGTGGTCCAAAAATCAGGACATATATATCGTGTACGTGACTAAGAAAACAAAAATGAACGAAGCCACTTGAATAAAATGGTATGCACACATTAATGGATAGATCGGAAGAGCATATTGAGGTCACATATGCTATCTAATGTTATGTGAAAAATTGTTGTCCAAATGTACAAATACTAATTACTATATAGCATTTGTGGTTAAAAAAAATGGATGAAACCACTTGAAAATAATGGGACGCACAATGGATGATATATAATAAGGTGATGACAAATGATGTTTACTAATATAAGATGATGCAACGGACCGAAATAAAAAATTCTTAACAAATATATATCGTCTGATTCATTATATATGTTTACCAGGGTATGGCATGATTCAACGAATTAAATAACTACAACTACTTTCCATCCCACAAAGATAATCCCAGCTATGACGTAGCTATTTTTCCAGCCCAAGGACTGATTTGTTTGGGACTGCCATTTTTTTTAAGGGTACGTTAAAGAGAACACGTGATAAATTAATGATAACAAACAATACTGTTTATGTGGACTCCAAAACTGTTCAAATGGTCCAAAGTCTCTCAAACGTAATGTCTGATAGAGGCAGGTTGGGAAGTGAATTTTCTAAGTTCGATGAAATTATTGTCAACAAAGACAAAATTGTGAATGTGACATTACAGACATAAATCGACAATTTTTTACAACTTTGAGCCTTTCTAGGCGTGCATGTAAAATAAGACTGAGTTTCAAGATTTTTGACAATTTACATTTTTTGGCCATATCTAGATATGATTGAGTATATTTTTCACTATGAATATACGTTTAATCAAGATACATGCATGTGATTTGATAATATCTAAGTGGGCTTCCAAATTCTCCTCCCTACAATTGATTTGTATAATAATAATAATAATAATAATAATAATAATAATAATAATACATTACACAGTAGTAAACGGGGTAATTAAAGCACTTACAGCTCCGCAGCTCGAAATCAGTATGCATCTAACGGTGTTATTCTTCAGGATAAAATATTAAGTTTTATTTTGTCCGTCAAAAGAGAAATACTTTTGCTAATTCTGTCGCATCAATTTTCTTTCCTCATATTTATTCTCATCTATGGTGTAGCTGGCCGTTATTGTGGGGTTAGACCGTGAAGTGTATGACTAAACTGTTTATATATATATATATATATATTTGTCTTTTAAAAAAATTACAAATAAAAAAAATTTGGGCCAAGAGGGTGGCCTAGGCCCAATGTGGTCCCCTGGCCACGCCGTTGGATGCACGCTATGATGTAAATGCTCTCAATTCTCATAATAATTTATTTATTTTTTGACAGATCAGTACTGGGGTAAGAAGATTTAAAGATGTAATTACTAAATTATATTCTTATCTTTAATTACATTATCCTACCAACCAATTAATTTGACATATATTTTTGTGAAAATTTTCAAGCACCACGAGGAGGCCCAGAGGTGCCATAGCAGTAGTGAAACAAAAGTGTCCAGCAGTGGAATTTTGGAAAGGCAGATGAACATAGAATATCTTGGTGGGTTGAGGAACTGCCCTCGTCCTGATGTATCCTTTTTGCCAGAGTTGGTAAATGGAATTATCTTTGGTGGTTAATTTGGGAGATGGAGATGATTAAGGATCAAATTCGGATTGTAGTAGAATAAATTTAGACAGTATAAGAAGCGAGATTATTTGTCAAATTGATAGGTAAGTGGAACTGTCTTGAAATATATTGGTTGTCTGATCAATATGGACCACCAATAAATATTATCGACTGGTACAACTTTCGCAACCAGCTTCCGCTTATTGGTCATCAAGAATTAATCAATGAAATGAAATGATTAACAAAGTAAATATCAATTTATTAATCATGTTGTAATTCTTATGAGTTTTACTTCTAGTTTATATTCTGGTTGAGAACATATGAAGCACGGACCCAAAAAATAAAGGAAAATAAAAAAGAATTTGGGCAAGAATATAATTGTGTATATCCTTTTTTTTAATTCTTTTTTTTGGGGGCGGGGTGGAAGAGATGTCATGCCATTTAATATGTTTTGTGTTCATGAGCAATAAACGTTATACCGGCCGGAACCTATTGCCCTCATAAAAAAGGTAGTGAAATTTTGGTTTCTCAAAAACGAAACAGTAGAGAATTTTGTTAAGAGAATAGAAAACAAATTCGACAGATCTAAAATCATGCCACATCTCACCACTTTGGTGAAAATAAAATAGTACTCAATGTAAAAATTTGATAATATTGGCTATGATATCAATATAAACTACGTACATGAAAACAGAAATCAGAATTCATTCCGAGTTAATGCTAAATTAAAAAATATTAAACATGGCTACAAGTTCCACAGTGTAGTCTCCAAGCAGGGTTCTACCGATCATGAGTTTATTCAGCATAGACTTGAGGCCTACAATTTATTTATAACAAACCTTTGCAAAGCCAGGAAAATCTGCAGCCTCGTCGAGCATTTTACTACTGAGTAGGGCAACCAACTCGTGGGCAGCATCCGGCCACAAGCTGGACTTTGCGCGTCCACTGCCACAAGAGGACCATGCATTCGTCATATCTGCTTAAGCAAATTAGAGCAATAAGTTAATAACACTAGCGAGTATTTTCATTAATTGTCCATTGATTAATTATGTATGCTATTGTTATTTGCTATAATATATGCATGAGCGCCTGCATATTTTACCGAGTTGGAACCAGTGCACAGGAAAACCAGAAGCAAATTAAAACCTCAAACCGCAAATTGAAATGGATATTAAGTTCTATTAGCGTGTTCAAAAAGGAACGTATGATAAATTATGAAAGAATTATTCTACGATGTTACCTGTGAAAAATTGTGTTTCAAGATCGTATCATCTTACGTGGATGATTCTCTTTTGCAGAATTGGATAAACTCTATCTATTATACGTACAAGAGAACACGTGATAAATTAATGTTAACAACATATTTATGTACACGCCAAAATTGTACAAATGGTCCAAAGTCTCTCAAACATAATGACTGACAGAGGAAGGTTGTGATGTGGATTTTCTGAGAATGATGAAATTATTGTCAACAAAGACGAAATTTGAATGTGAAATAAATTGACAACTTAGCACCACAAAAAGATTTTCTGATAATGATGAAATTATTGTCAGCAAACACAAAATTTGAATGTGACATAAATTGACAACTTTGTACCACAAAAATAATATATTGCCTTTTCTTAATTTGAAACGATATTTTCAATCTATAGTCAAGTTCAACCACTTATATATGTCTGACTTTTTAGGATTCTCAACACATTTTTCACTGTATATAAATATATCTTTAACCAAGAGACGTGATTTGATAGCATGCAAATGGGTTTTCCAATTATTCTCTTCTCCTACCATCGCTTTGTATAATAATAACACATACATTCATGCCAATTTCGCAGTTACAAGCTGAATGTTGGGAGAGTCAGAAGTGACTCATTACGGCTAATTAAAGCACTCATAGCTCGAAATCGATTCTGATTCAGGATATTAGACATGTCTAATTCAAGGCTAATTTTCTTGCTGTCACTTTTCTTTCCTGATGTTGATTCTCATCCCTTTTGAGACGACAATCATGATGATTTATGAATAAGTTCATTAAAAAAAATGCTCTATTTATGTTGCCCATGAGTGACTACAAATTCCATAATGTAGAAGATCCACATACTAATTTATTTTACTTAAAATAAAACATATAATTCAATTCAACATTAACCTCCACTCATGTAGAGGTCTATGACTGATCAAACAAGAAAAAAAAAAAAAAAAAAGGTAGAGGTCTATGAACAATTTATTTATTACAAATAAGCCATCAGCCTGATAATGGATGCATGGAATCATCAAGCACTATTGATTCAGTAATCTCAGACTCCCCATTGTTGAATGACTCTTGGCCATGGATGATTCATGTTATCGTTGGCCAAATTGGATAAATTCTCTTTCTAGTCTAAAAATTAAAAAGAATAAAAGAAAGAAAGTTATGTTTGTGGTAAGTAACAAAATTATCTAATGTTATGTTACAAATTGTGGTCCAAGAATTGCGACATATATTAATATGTAACTAAGGAAAAAAAAAGGATAAAGCCACTTGAATATGACCGGATGCACAATGAATGACACGTGATAAAGAACTGTGGTCACATTTGTTGTCTAATGTTATGCGAAAAATTGTGGTCTAAAGATCGGGATAGATATTAATTAAGATATCATGTATGTGTCTAAAAAAACAAAACTAGATGACACCACTTGAAAATAATGGGACACATAATTGATTATATATGATAACGTGATGAAATGTGATGTGGAAGTAGGTTTAGCACAAGGGGTGTTAATTCACTTGGAGTTTTTATTTTATTTTTTTTAAAATGGACTTTAACTAATATTTTGCTATATTTAATTAGATATAAGTGATACTCTTACTCGGCTAATACTTTTTTGAGTAATAATTTTACAAATAAAGAGTAAAATTATGATTTCATCCATCTATTTTCTTTCTTTAATCCTACTTTTTTCTATCTAACTCATGGAGTAAGAGTTTAAATTAGTATTACTTCAAAAAATAAATAGTTTAAATTATTACTCTCTCTCTCTCTCTCTCTCTCTCTCTCTCTCTCTCACTCAAGCTCACGAGCACTCCCTAAGCATTACTGCAGATCTTAACTCACAAATTCTCTCAAAAATCACTAGAATATACTACCTCAAATTGTGATGCTACCATCAATATTGAAAGTAGTAGGAATTTGGGATTAATTGTTATGCATTTTTAGCTTTGCCCTAGAGTCAACAGTTATTGTGATTGATGATGAGTAGTGCCGGCCGACAACACACTTGCACTAATAGGAGAAATAATTCTCAACTCACTTGCGCTAATAGGAGAAATAATTCTTACTTTAATTGGTCCATACAAGTGGTGTCGTCCGTGATCTACATATTTTTCATATATACTATCTAGAATATGGCTTTTTTTGCGGTGAAAGCCGATTACAAGATTTCGAGAATACAATAGTTGTTTGAAGAATAAGATAATAATTACAATGAGTCGTCCCGTGCTAGGTGTTCACTATGTTTTATTTGTAACAATGGGAGGAACAATTTTTGTTTTAACTGGTCATGTAAGAGGCGCACGCTCTAAGATTGACATCATTTTCATAGATACTATCGATAACTCACTCGGAGACAAAAAGCGAAAACAAATTATTAATATGCGTCAATTTTATTTCAAACACACAAAGCATACTTATCAAACATGTCCAAATGTGACCTGAAATCAATCGACAAATACATTTAGCTAGAATGTAGTCTCCATAGAGAGATCTACAAATTTATTTTCATAGCCACAACATAGTAACATATTATCTTATTTTAATCTTCCATGCGAAATGATCATGCAGGGCATGCTTAGGCGACTATCTGCTTGATGAAGGACGCTTTGTGATGATCTTTGCCCTTAATCACCATATTCATCTCCCCGAGTTTCACTGTGAATCCGACTGCAATGAAACCAAATCCACTGTCCGGTTAGAGAGGGAGAATGCAAAAATCCCAAAATTTGATCTAGAACCAAAGTGGTGGTTCCATAAGGAACTATCTTCATGATGTGGAGAAATTGGATGCTGACATATGATAGTAAGAGAGAATATATGCCTTCTTTTTTAATTGGGGAACATCATGATCAGTTTGGTTCATTATAAAACTAGCTGCCTTGTTCTCGGGCTAGATCAACATTCAGTACTTACAATTATTTTGGAAAAAACATCTTAGATTAATACGTACCTGGGCATATTTCATCGTCAACGCACTCACACCATTAGCAATACTCGGTCCTCAAACAGCATCCTAGATCGTAACCAGCAGCCTTGCAGATGTGGGAACATTCAGTGTAGTCGCATGTAATGGCTGCCGAGACAAGAGGACTTCCTCCCATCTCTGCTTATCATGCAGGAAAAACAAAGTTAAAATGATGCATTTATGGCAAGATAATCTGCAATATTAATTTTAGGTTTAGACAAAAAATTAGTAAATTTAAGTTCAAACCAGCGGAGATGGAAATCAGCAGCAAGACGGATATCACTGCCAATGGCTTCATCAATAGCTCCGTTTTCTTGAGAAATCTAGAGCGCAAAAATATATGCATATGTATGGGTGGGGGGATAGCAAATATTTGCTTTGAGTGAAAGGATCCCTCATTAGTGTCTCTTTATATAAGGTTCAAAGAGTGCCATATTGGCCGTGTCTTGAACAATGATTTCAGTTACTAATAAAAAATGCTTTATCAAACGAGGGCTGCTAATTCACGAACAATATGCCCTAGCAAGGAAATAAAATACTAAATTTTGATTTTGAGCAGATTTTTCTTTTTAATTAGCAAATTTATTCAAGATGGTAAATCGTTACTAGCAGACCACATATTTTCGTTTTGAGTTATTATCAAATCAAAATTGCTTGTAGGACTAATATAGAATTTATTAAGAAATGAATGTTCATCTCAAAAGATCAATCTTATTATGTTATATTTTTAATGTATTAATCTAAAACCTATAGCTAGTTAAAGACGAATGATATATTGTCTAATATCTAGGCTGTGGGGCATGTTTTACTGGGCTCATCGCGAGGCAGAGGAGAAGAGTAAACATAACAATGTGGCCGGATGGAAGGGATTTGGACCACTGTGGCTTAGCCCAGATCACTGGGATGAGATTATTGATAAATAGTGGAATACTGATGGATGGAAAAATAAGTCTAAGTCTAGAAGTGTTAACCGTCAAACTAAAAGTCAAGAAGTATCACCAAGCACACCGCTGGTTCTATTAGTTTTGCTGCTCATAAGCCCCTTTTGTTAACTCCATTTCACCGACTCTACTCATTATATAGCCTTACTAATTAGAAGCATTCTTCGTTTTATTATAACAATTGGTTCTTGTTTGCAGCATGAGGAATTGGGTGAGGAACCAAGTGCTTTACAGTTTGTTTAAACGTGTGCATCGACGGAACAAAGGAGATGGTGAATTTGTAAACAAAAAATCAAAAAGTGTTTGTTAAGTACATTTCAGCTATCATGCACTAGATTTTTTTGGTTTCATTAACTTAAAGATATTATCCATTCCGATCTAGGAAAATTATGATCGAGCTGTTGAGACAAAATATAATCCTGATGTGTTATCACACCCTAAAATTGATGTTCAAGCATGGTGTGAAGCTAGTGCGGGGGAAGGCATATTATATAGACTCGGCATTACTCTTCCCCACAAATCGTCAATTTATGAATCTACTCCATCGCATGGAAATGAGGATGAAATTGCCACTTTGAAGGATAATTTTCGTAATGCTTGTCAACAAATAGATGAGCTCCGGCGGGATAAGGAGGTATTAATTCAACAAATGGAAGAGAAGACACTTGAAGAAGAAAGGAAGCGTAAGTTATTTGAAGAAAATATTCTTAGCATGTTGAACTAGAACAATTGGTCAGGTTGCTTGAGCATTCAATTAAAAGACTGATAAATTGATTCGGAGTAGAGTTGGAGCTCTTCTTCTTCTTTTTTTCCCCTTCTTGTTCTTAGGCTGAAAGTTTGTTATTACTTTATTGTCTAAGTATGATTTGGCTTACTTTAAAGTATATTTCTTTTTTGTTGCATATTTGAAATGCGAGTTCATAATCAGATTGTGAAAGATTTTTTATAATTTTACAAGCTTTGTTATCAATATTGGGAACTATAGAATGCTATTTTTGCATTATAGTAAAGTTATGCTGTACATATTTTTCTTTCTTTAATTATTTTTAATTCTCTAAGAAAAAATAAATATTTAATTATTAAAAATTGTGGCTTTTTTATGGCAAAAAAATCTAGAAATTTTTTAGGGGAAAAAATCTAAAAGTTGAATAGCAACAAAAATACGAAAGTAATTTCCAACCAAATTCACTACAAATGAAGCTGATTGGCTATGAATGATCAGCATACGTAACTAAAAACACATTAGTGATAAATCACGGCATAGCTAATTACATACATATTAGGTACAAATGAATCATATAGGTATTAGAAACATATTAGTGACAAATCATGGCATAGCTAATTACACACAAATTAATGATAGATTGTGACGTAGTAGATTGCGTCCGACTCAGAGACTGCCCATAGCGTGGCAGGTTACCTACGACGTAGATACGGCCCATGGCGTGGTAGATTACCTATGGAATAGAGACGGCCTATGTTGTTGCTAAATAGCTACACGTTAGAGACAGCTCCTGACATAGATAAATAGCTTCGGAAATATTCCGTGGGTAGATAGCTTCAGAGATACCTGTTGCTAGTTAGCTATAAAACTTAACCGTGGCTAAATTTGCTATGAAATAGGTTCGTGGCTATTTAGATAAGGAAAATATCTGTAGCAAATTAGCCATCATGAACTTTGCCACGTAAATTGATACAGAAACATTTTGTCTCTGGCATCATTTAGCTACTGAATTTTTTGCATTAGAGACTGAAATTTAGGTCTCTGAAGGCACATGTTTTTATAGTGCAATGAAACTAAACGTATAGAAATTATACAAATCAACATAAATGTTCAAATAACCCACACAACTTGCAGCTAGTAGAAGCTGCAAACAATTTTTTTTTTTTTTGGGTTTTAATTTAAATATATTATATGAAAGAAATACCCTTAAGACCTCTCACCATCTGCTTTAGTCTTCCAAATTAAATCGTCCACTTTGTCACGTTCATATGTTGTCTTCATTAACAATAATTGCGTTAATTGTCGAAATAATTATAGAAAATAGACAAAAATTTAATGAAGAATTCAAAACTTTTATATTCGTTCAATGATTCAAGTGTTGTATTTCAATGACGTGTAAATTCACAGGTGGAAAGGGGTGGAAACGGTGCCACAGGCAATGTCATGAGCCGGTGCTATTTTACTTACTTTTGTCAAATTTAGTTCCTGACATACCGCTACACGTTTATATTGAGAGATTATTGAAAACTTATGTGGTGAAACCCACATAGGGTTCCTGTCAGTAAAATTGCGCAAAATGTCTGACACGAGTTCATTTTCAATGATACATATCTTAATTAAAAAAAAAAAAAACTCTTAATGAAAAATACATTGTGTTGGGAAAAAAAATGAATGACGACCGGGATGGAAAAACAAAGAAAGAAAAACATTGTATTTGTACAAATAAGTAGCAGTAATTATTAACATGCAGCCATGTCACTTATATGAATTATTGCAGTCCTTCAAAGAATATCACATGGTCTAATTCCAAAAAATAGATTGCATGTGAAAATAATATTTGAGATCTACTTGTATTTTTAAGATCATGCTGCTCAAAAAAGTTCTTATTAGTCGATCATCTAAGTAATGTGATCCTATTATTACAAGAGGCTTTTAAAAGAACTACGTACTATACCTGTCACACGCTTAGTTACATCATCACATTGACATATCCATGAGCTATGCAAGAAATGGAAATATTTTACACGCCTAGATATGCAGAGAAAATACCTTTTTAGTTTAAAAATATTTTATGGCGGAGATGTCTTCTTTATTTTCAGCCATATCGTGAAAGATTGCGTTACTTTACAAAAGCAATATTAATGTTTTAGTTTGCCCAAAGTCGTCACTTCTATGTCACATTCACATTTTGTCTTCATTTACAATAATTTCTTGATGATTGAAATAATTAGAGAAAGTAGGCAAAATTTTGAGGGTGACTTTAGAACTTTGCTACACATTCAATAATTTGCATGTTTTCCGCTTAAAAAAATAATAAAATAGTTCACATGTTTTGAATGAGGTGTGAATTCACATGTTTTTATTTTAATTTATTTTAATACAAGGGGGAAATCGGGGGAAAGGGAAATAGAGGAAGGGTAGGCGTGATTTAAACTCACGACCTTCCATTTGAAATATGAGTATTTAATCACTTGTGATACTTGTCCAAAACAAAACAACGACTATGCTAAATGAAAATGAAATTTACACTTAATTTGAATGAGCACGACTATTAACAAAAAATAGCTATATATATATGAAATCATATGTGACTTCACAAAATCACATATAGTTTCATTATTTACTTACTCTTTGTTAATATCTCGGCTCCCCGTATAAAGCCTATATAACTCTATAAAGAAAATTGCAATTTTAAAGTGAGTACAGATGATTAGAGAGTCTTTTTACAGAATCAATAATTGATTTTATTAATATATTAATACAATTATAAAGTACAAAAAACTATGAGTGATTTCTAAAACCACCCGTGAAACTAATATAGTGGTTTCTTGCATTATTAGTTCTTGAGAAATTTTGGATAGGTAGATATTTTTTCGTCAACAACTTGTGTTCTTATCTCTAGCTAGTACTAGTAGCTGCCATCATAGGTCACTTTTGGTGACATTATGTAATGGAAGGTTTTAACTTTTTATACACGTGTTTCTCAGCTAGGTTTAGTTAATGAGCCTGTTGGATCAACGCGCGTGTTGTGTTATCAATTATCGTAATCATGATGATCAACAATGATATCTAGGCTACTCTTAAGTATTCTGGAGTCTAAGAGGGTCTTTGTAACTAGAGATACCCTTACTTATATAGCATTAGGACTTGTGTGAAATTAGATTTCATGAAATCAATATTAGTTTCATGTGAAAAAAAAAAAAAAAAGAAAAGGGCAAAGTGTCACCATGTTATAAAATCTCTCTAAGACTGCTGATTAAAATCTCGCATATTGTCTAAGTATGAGCCAATTGATGCATTTCAAGCACATCAATAGCCCATGGTACCGATCATAAGCGCGAGCCTTTTTTATAAATAGACACAAGTGTGCCATAATTAACTTTCTTTTGGCTATCCGCTGTCCAAATTAATTGAAATGGAAGCCTCTATGAGCTTTGTTTGCAGCGATGTTCCTCTTGCATAAAATTAAAATTATATAAGTAATTAAATATATGAGTTAATTTTAATAGTATATATACTTCTTTGTAAATTTAAAAAGTAACGGGTAAAAGTTTTTATTTTACTTTTCGTTATTTACCACTAATAACTCAAACTTTCATATTTCATTCCAGGAGTACAAATAACATTTATAATTTTCCAATTTATTTCAATTTTTTTTAAGAAAAGATTTACATCATTTTAGTAGTTTATAATTTGTCATGACCTTTGTAGTCTAGTGACATCATTGATGGTTGTTTATACCCTTGATTAAGGGTTCTATTTTCCTCCCCTGCTATCCCCTTGTAATATCAAAAATGTCATTCATAATTTAGTTAAGTGGATTTTTTCTTTTAAAATTAAAGTTAAATAATTAATAATATCTTTAATTTACAATTCAGTTAACGCATGATTCCTTTTCCATTCCAATTTTGTTCAATTCTCTTTATGAAAAATAATTTTTTTCCTTTGTTATTTATTTTATTCGATGCATCTAATCTAAAAAATACTATATGTACACTCTCTAACACTCAATTAATAAATCACGTTCAAAGTATGTACTTAAGACTAGTCACTTGAAAAAGTTACTTAGAACATAAAATATTCAAGCACTAAAAATCTAGTACCATAACGACACCATATATAATGATATGATATATTATTAGTACATTGGCACACCCTCCTAAGATCACGTCAACAATAATATCATATTAGATCCTCTGTTTGTTGTCATAATGTGTGCTTAAACATTTTCAACAAAGAACGTGCTCTTAATCTATCGCTTCTCTCTCATTTTATGTTTTAAATTATGCATTATATGTTGCAGTATACTTGCAGGCGGAATTTCCTAAAAGTATGGTGGCTGATCATTGCTTATGAATATACGGCTTAATAATACAGCTCATGTTTTAGCAACCTAGTTTTTACATTATTGTTAAAAATAAGCCAACATAATAAGTTTGCTTTTTGGTGAAGATGAACATTCCTTTTTTTTTTTTTGCCCCAAATTACAAATACTATTAACTTATAGGTATTAAAGCAGTATAAATGCATATGTAATTACATCCAGTGAAGCCCAAGACAAAGAAACGATATAAACAACATAAATGTTGGAAAAACCCACACAATTTGGGGTTGGTGGGAGTTGAACATGGAACGCTAAGGATCCCATTAAAACTTCAAATAAAACACACATATTATAAGATTATGAGTAATGATCTAACACCAGGCGTCTGCCGCCAGGCGCTTATGTGGCGTGTCAGATGCGTACCATCTAGCATTAGACGTCTGGTGGCATAAGAATTTACGATCTTATAGGGCATGTCAAGACCAACGTATAAGGATATTAATGATTAAAACCCAGCTAAACAGAATAACAGTACATATTAGTTTGGTGGCATTTAATAATTAAAAAATAAGTTGAATGGACTTAGATTTCCTCCATCGAAAACAACAACAACAACAACAATAATAATAATAATAATAATAATAATAATAATAATTCTGGTATTTGGAATCCACTAACTAACCAAAAAGAATTGAAGTGTGTAATATTTTTTTTTCATTTTTAAAAAAATGATCTTACAAGTTACAATTACTGTGCGTCCCATTTGTGCTTAATAAATTAAAAGAATTATTAAGGTAAATTTGGAAGCAGCAAAACTGTTGATAAACTAGCTCTCTTTTCATAAATTTAACTAATAATTCAACGAATTAATATGACATTAACAGTTCTTTTTTGCCATTTGGTTCTAATAAAACACAATGGGCTGGGATGGTGACTCAAACCAAATCAAATATATAATCGAGGAAGAAAGGTGTCTTTGCCATTATGACAAGCTAAGCAAGGTCGTATAATTAGCTTTGATCAGTTTGAGTATTGATTGTGATCTCCTTAGTTGAATGTGATATAAGATTTTGTGTGCGTTGTTTGCAGAGATCATTAAACTATTGAATAAGTTTTTCTTACGTAATAGTTATGGATTCATAATATCAAACGTAAGGATGAAATATCGTCTTAATTATTAGCTAACACGATCTTAATCTTGCAAGAGAATACACATTGGTGATGCATAGACTTAAGTCCCACATTGATTAGACACGGCAATGACTTATGCGGAACTTATAATTGTATATCAAACATCAAATCACATTTAATTTGTTCTGTGAATCCAAAATCAGATTGTGATGATTAGGAAGAACCTTATTATTCACCACTCAACAACAGTACACTTCCACAACTTAGTACTATCTCCAACCGGAGATATTGTCTCAAATAGAAAACCGCAGTTTATTTAGTTTATTTATTTTATAATTCATGGGAAAGCCGACATATATAGCATGGTCGAGCAAATTTACTGGAATGGCTCCTCGACAATAAAAGACAGCTCCTTTGTTGCACGATCAGGTATCAGATTTTTACGAACTTCCACTTGGGCTAGCTCACACTGCCATAATGCATAGACAAAAATAAGATAATCAAAGAGAATTTTCTTGGAACAAGAAGAGTAGCAAGCTTGTTGTTTCAGAAAAACGAAAAACTGACAAGTGAATACACAGAGCACATTTTATTAATTTTTTGTCTGTGTAAACAATTATCTTATTTTTATTTGTCAACTCGATACTAGCTGGAAATTGTTCTCATGGGGACATACCAAGTGATCGCTGCTGCTACTCAAGCAGTGACAGAAGGAAGGGCGGATAAATGTTAAGCAACATCCAGGGAGATTTTCACTCCTACACAATTTTTCACACTCCTCATCGCTGCTACATAAATGAACTTGAGCACCAACGGCAAGAGGACCATTCATCTCTGTACAATATAAGATTACTAAGAGTTATCATCCATCCACCCTCGTGTGTGTCTATATATATATATATATATGTATGAAAGAGAATTAAGAATATATAAGTCCCAGCAGCAGAAAATAAAATAATGGGAAAAAAAAAACGACTATGATTCTGTCCATACCACGCGTGATGCATATTTATACATTAAAAATTCTTAACTGATATATACATGAAGTTTAATTGAAATTAAGCTGCTATGTGGAGTGTTTGGATTGCAAAGACGCTCTTCCGATCTCAAAAACTATAACCAATGATCAAAATCCAATATTTTTATCAATTTAAACGGCTACGCAAAATAAAATTGTATACCAACCAGAAGACATGGAAACCAATAGGAAGAGGAAAGCCACTGCAAGAAACCTCATTGAAACATCCATTTTAATTAAATTTGTGAGAGAGAGAGAGATAGAGAGAGAGAGAGTGTGTGTGTTATATAGATTGCGAGTTGTGTGCAGAGAAGCCCTTCTTGTGTCTCTTATAGATAGATTAGATAATGAGAGTAGTTTCA
This sequence comes from Nyctanthes arbor-tristis, assembly GCA_963692815.1. NCBI lineage: Eukaryota > Viridiplantae > Streptophyta > Magnoliopsida > Lamiales > Oleaceae > Nyctanthes > Nyctanthes arbor-tristis. The sequence goes on along the minus strand of CAVNYN010206543.1, from coordinate 13,280 downwards.
TAGTCTACATAGAGTCCGCATGCTTATCTTCGTGATTTTTCCCTCAAATTAAGTATTAAACACGCAAGCTCTGTAAACAGAACCCGCGTCGACTCCATAGAAAATTTCAAAATAATTAACGATGACATGGGTGATATATATATATATATATTTAAATGCATGACAAGTTGGGTCACCCATACATGTCATTAACTCCACTTACACATATGATTTAATACCACCCACATTACCACCTAGGCTAGTGTTAAGTATAGTCATATCATATATATTATTTAAAAGTTGTATTAAAAAATCTCAAACATAATATTAGATTCAAAAAATGTTAAACATAATATGTCTGTAATTCTACTTAGGATTCTAGTAGACCACCAAAAGGCCCTCCAGTAGATCCGTATGATTGGATCCTCACCCTACAGGGGCATGAGTCTGATCATGCTGAGATATATAAGTTCATTACTCAGAGAAATAAGACAGGAATCCAATAGTCTACCTAATTTTTCTTGTTATTTTGATATGTTCACTAGTTTTTTGGAGTAAGGTCTTTTTCCCCACTTTCATTCATTGGAGATTATCATATTTGGTGTGGAAATAACTAAAAGTCTAGGAAGCCATGATTATTGGAAGCAATTTTTTTTTTAAAAATTTAAATATATATTATGCGATATGAAAATGGGACATTATTAGGTAACATTCTCATGTAACACACATTCATTGAGTGATGATTACATGACTACTTTTTCATCATCCAATACAGGTATGCAACATAATCATGTCACCTAATAATGTCTCATTTTCATACCCACCTAGAATTTTTCATTTATTAACCGATTGGTAACGAAAAGTAACGACAAAACGATTTCATTACTAATTCCGTGACTATGCATGCTCCGTTATTATTCTGTAGCTAATAGTAAAGGAATTGGTTCTATTACTAAAATTTTGTTACTAATGACTTTCATGCATAACAAAAAAAAATATATGTAGTTACATGAGCAATGACTGACGAAAAAACATAGCCAAAATACAAGGATGAAATATGGCCTCACGCCAAACCAAAAGCAACAGCATCCTCAAAAGCAAACCCGTTGTCATCCTCAAAATCATGTACCTAATGTGAAAGAAAATCAAAATAATAGTTTAGCCCCAAAAATGTTGTAATAATGTCTACATATTAAGTAAAATTTCTGCAAAATTTAGATAGAGCCTCCTCCATAAATTCCGGCATGGTGGCTGTTCTGGTGGGAGACGTTTAGCTACTGGAAGGTTGCCGGAAATTGGGAGAGGGAGGTTGTGGGTTTCAATTTTGCAATATGGGTTTTTCCCCCCTCCTCCTTCTTGGGGGTGGGGGCCTTAAAAGGCTGAGAAGCGGTTTAAAATTTTGGCGGGGGGCCGCAGGAAGAAATGAGGGAAAGATTGGTGATGTTGCAATTTGCGGGTCCTTGTCGTGAGCCACATAGGAGATCAAGTTCCAAATTTGAAGCTTGATCAATTTTCATAGAAAAATGGGCAAACGTATCACTAGTTTTAACCTATGCAACTCCATTTTGAGTGACAATAGGTGGTGTGTATCTTTTAATGACAGTCAACTTTTTTATCAAGCTCTAAATATCTAATATATATTTCAATTCTGATTTTCCAATAAGAATAATTAGATCCATCAAGTAAAATGGGTCGGACTGAAGCAACAACATAATCCATGTCTAGACAATCGGATCTAACTTACCAGACGTGAATCCCGTCTGATACCAAATGAAAGCTTAAAGTTGTCTACGGATAGCTAGAAATATCTACTTGGGCTAGATATTTTTAGAAAAAATAAAGCAGACCTAGAAGTGTCTAGTGACTATTTATCACACAAAGGAAATGCGACACGTGAATTAAGGTGAAAACCTTCCTAAGAAAGCAATGGATACACTTACAACGGGGAAAAGACATCCACTAAAATCAACACAAAAGACATCCACTAAAATCAACACAAAAAATAATATTTTTTGGGTGTTTTAGACACCAGGACTTGGAGTAATGTGTTTTAAGACTTCTATTGAACACAGGGTAGGGCCCCGCCTTGCCTGGGCCTAGTTCTGCCTATGCTTTTATCTGTACTCTTTTCTTATTTTTAAGGAGATCAAGCATTCAACCCTCAAACTCCCTGTTACTTTTCTTTATCATATTATATATGTTACTGCATTTTTCATCAATTACAGATTTAAAAAAAATGATGACAAAAATATAATTTATCTTTGCATGACAATCCATCTGTAGAAGTCCAGGAGTCCTAATTCATGATAAGTCATGAGCCTCGTACTCTATATAGCACTGTCTACCCAAATCTTTTGAGACAAGAGGATCGGCAATCTGATTACCCTCATGAAAAATGTGTGAGAGTATATCCCTGTCAAATCCAAGCCACTGTCTAAAATAACATTTTCATCTTAGTATCTTACCATAATAACATTTTCGAAAATTTCAAGTTGTTGAGTTAATTCTACGTACTGCAGCTAAGAAAATTGGAATGCGTTTTACTTAGTTGCTTCCTAGCTAATTCGTAATTTTTATTTTAAATTTTGTAGAACTAAGTATATATAATCACGAAACATGCGCATCAAGTCATTTTGTTCATCTCCGTGGCAAAATCAAACCGACATATAAATTCAACAGGTCGAAACTATTGTTAAATTGGGACTTGAACCATATGTGGGTTCCCCATTGTTAAATTAAGTCCCTCGATAATCTTTAATGTGTATAAGACTTTTATTTTAAAATGCATAATGTGTGACATTAATGCACAATGCATAATTGATATAGCGCATACAGGTCTAGAAATGCACTTGAAAATTTTGAGCTTGTATATTGAAACTACATGTTTTACGTGTTATAGTTCTCTCTGCTAGTTTATTTTTTGATATTATATTTGTTACGCTGAAATCTCCTTTTTCTTAATATACTTAATTTGCGACCTTGGATTCCAACTTTTTCTGTCGAGTTAAAATAATGTACCAGAAGCTGTGATAATATCGACTTAATTTAAAGTTGTACACATAACGATCCAATTGCTATTATTACTTCTTGGTAAAAATTACTATCAACAAATATTTAAGTCATACTTACAACCCTTTCTTTGCTGTCTTCTTAGTATTCTCATCCTACCCACCAATTAAGGTACCCTTAAGTTAGTTCAATGATGCCATTGCTTTGAATCTAAGGATCACATTATATTATATTCTTCATTACGTACTAACGATCTCGGTACGTTTATTATTATATATTATTATATATATGAATTAAGAAACTCCTTCTTATTGAAATGGAGCTAGAGGATATGACAAGCAACAAAAAATGTTACTATTGAATAATAACTTATTGGGACCAAATAGCAACATATTCGATTATTTATTCAAGATTAGTTAAACACACCAAAGAGGTTGAACATGCCAAATGCATGGATACTTTGAGTTCAAAATTAAGCTGGAAAACACATTAATTAGGACTATGACAACATAGTAGTCTATACGAAGAGACATCTACATACAATTTATTCTTGACCAATCAAAAACACATATTATGTAGTTTTCAACTCTTCGTGAACATGCAAATAATGATCGACAGATCAGGCGATTAGCTGCTTGTTGAAAGACACCTTGTCTTTTCCCTTATTAATCTTCACTTTCGGCCCTTCACTTCCCCCTGCAAATGAACCAGGTTCAATGTGTTTGTTAGAGAGAGAGCAGAATTAAAAAGCAGCGTTTGTTAATTATTTTGCAACTAACTCTTTGTATCGCATACATGGGCAGTCATCATACGTGCACTTGCAGCCACCGTACTCACAGCATCCATTAGCATATCCCATCTTACTCTGGCAATAATCCTCACATGTATCCTCATCACATTCAGCATCCACCATCAGTACTGGATAAGAGTAAACGAAAATAAAATGAACAGAATGATCTCGCTAGATGCATGGAAAATTAACTTGGAAATAATATTTTTTGGGTGTTTTAGACACCAAGGAATTGAAGTAAAGTTCAAACCAGTGGAGATGAACACCAACAGCACGATGGATATCACTGCCAACCGCTTCATTGAAGAGAATGACTATGGGTATTCGGGGGGTGGGGGGTTTGGGTTTATAATTAGCTCTGATTGAAACAATACCTTCTGCTTGTGTCTCTTTATATAAGGTACTTTCAAGAGTGTTGTAACGCATAAGGTTCTGACCAAAAGTGAAAAAAGAAAATTTTCACAGTTAGCAGTTCTTCTTACCATGTCTATTGTGTGCATTTGACCAATTCTCGACGGTAAGAGATATTTGAAACCTTGTTCGATTATGTCCTGGTCATTTTGCATGCATTAAAAAAAATAAAAAATAAAAAAAATGAAAGAAAAGAACAAGAAAAAAGAAAAATGTAGGTCATGCTGGTTCTCTTTCATTCTAATTAATATTTGAAGTCAGTAGCATCAACTTTTGACATCTTAATTAGTTAGGAGAAAAAACTCGTCAAATAATATGTCCAGGTTTCTTTGTCAAATTACCAGAGGCCTACAGAGGATAATGTGTATAAGTTTCTGGATTTCTTTAAAGTTCATATTAATTGAATAAACTATGAATTAATTTTTGTTAACCAAGGCGATCCTATATAGAGAATTATTCAAGCACTAGAAATGGCAAGAGCGTTAACGCGATACCCCTCCAAATAAAATAAAATAACACGTACAGAGCGTTTTAGTTGTTGGGAATTTTCTCACCCGTCGATAACGCATTTCCCTACTTGAAGTTGATGCTAATACACACATGTTACTGAGGAAAATTTGGTAACTTGTCAAATACAAGACTTATCGGGCAAGGATTGATTGTGGATGATTATTCTTATTTTGTGTATCGTCATACTTGTATATTTGTACCCCCGATTAATTGATCAATGAAATTTGAGACACATTATTCTCATTTCATACCTTCTTCCTTTTCGTGTTTTATGTGTTTTTGTTGTAAGTAAACTTGATTTGGACCAAAACAAAAACTTGGGTCTAAAAGTCTAGTAAAATAAATTTTCCAGAAGAAGCCCAATAGGCCCATTAACTAGAAAGCTCTTTTGGATAAATTTTGGGAGATATTTTTAAGAGATATTTTTAGACAGTTTCTAGATATTCGTAATGGATAAATATCCAAGATATTTGTGTTGAAGGCCGTACGTGCAGCTTAAAGTCTGATCAGATTCTTCATATTTTTGGACAATGGATTCCAAATTTTTCTTCAAAGCAAAAAACGCGTGAAAATTATACCAAAAATACTGTTCATATATGTACTGTAAAATTGTACAATAATTGTCCAACGACCGAACATATATAAATGACCTTTCAATATTGTATCAGTTCATCACGTGAATAACAAAACAATACAGCGTGGCATTTAGATTTTTCGTCGAAAATTTAGTATAAAAAATGATTTTTTAAGAAAACATCTAAGTTGAAAATTAAAGAAATAAGAACTTATCAATATCTAGCTCTCGCTCATGATCGACTCTACACGGCCATTTAAAGATGTCAAAACTTGTTGAGGACGGGACGATCCTTCTCTATTTCTTAAGTGGTCTCGAGAAACTTTCTACAACATACGTATGGACGAATGCTCTTCATTGTTGAGCTTCTTGGAGCAGCTTGAATATCGCTCTACACAAAAGCTATTTTTGCAAATATGTACTTATGCACATCTATATTATTATATTTAATCGACTAACAAGTTAAATGGTAAAATAAGACACGCCCTACGTAGGAAACATGTGCATCTAATTTATATATGTTTTACTAAAGTTGAAGGATCACAATCATTGGTAAATTTGTGTTTTTAGTTTCTTTTGTACCGACTTTTATTTTTTGTTTGATCTTCCAAATGATATTTCATATTTAGGCCATGTAACATAGTTATGTGCTTGAATGAGTCAATAAACAAGAACTTTCCGTCTGTAAAATGACATATGCTAGATTATAAATATGGGCTGATTTTTCACTTTGCTCTTTGTGGATTATTTCTTATAATATAAATTTATAAATGTTGGAAGCTTTGAAACATTTGAATGGACACTCTTATCCTTATGTAAATAATTTAGGTCAAGCTTGTACTATATATTCATTGGCAAATGGCAAGTGTACATCAGAGCATCTCTAATGGAGGTGTTAACTCAAAATTATTGTTACACTGAATGTATTAAGTTCTAAAAGAATCGTTAGCAATAAATTGAAGTTTTAGCACTTTTAAGAACACATTCATTCATTGTAACTATAATTTTGAGTTGTTAACTAATAACGATATTAAAAAATGTGAGTTAAAACCTCCAATTGTAGATGCTTTAAACAATGATCTTGACTTGAATTGTAAGTTTACTAATTTTAACATGTTTAATGTAGTTAGTAATCAATAGTTAAATTTAACATGTTTATATGTCATTAAGAAATCATTTAAAACCCACTTTATTGCTTATGTGATGAGCAAAGATTTAACAACTCTGTTGTCGATGCTAATACACACATGTTATTAAGGAAAATTTGGTAACTTGTCAAATACAAGACTTATCGGGCAAGGATTGATTGTGATGATTATTCTTATTTTGTGTATCGTCATACTTGTATATTTGTACCCCCGAGTAATTGATCAATGAAATTTGAGACACATTATTCTCATTTCATACCTTCTTCCTTTTCATGTTTTATATGTTTCTGTTGGAAGTAAACTTGATTTGGGATAAAACAAAAACGTGGGCCTAAAAGTCCAATAAAATGAATTTTCTAGAAGAAGCCCAATAGGCCCATTAACTAGAAAGCTCTTTTGGATAAATTTTGAGAGATATTTCTAGACAATTTCTAGATATTTGTAATGGAAAAATATCCAAGATATTTGTGTAGAGAATTCTAGTGGATGAATTATGGCCTTTAAATTAAGAGAATATTGACAAAATCCTAGCCTTTGGTTAAAGAGGTGCCACTAGTATAAATAGGGGTGTTGTGTTCCAAGTTGGGGTGTGTGAGTGAAATGAAAAAGTGAAAGAAAGAAAAGAGTTCCTTTGTAATACTTTCTCCTCTTCCACTACCATTTTCATTGTTCCCTTCTCAAAACATTTTAAGCTTCTTACTAAAAATTAATTTCCATATTCGAATAAAGTGGTATCAGAGCCTGGTTCAAGAGAGAGTCTTTAAAAAGCCATGGCTATGTGTGGTATGGCCTCCTTTCAAGTCACATCACTAAAAGGAAGCAACTATGATAATTGGAGCATCAAGATGAAGGCTTTACTTGGAGCACACAATGTTTGGGAGATTGTGGAGAAAGGCTACATGAGCCACAAGATGAGACATCACTTTCCCAACAACAAAGGGATAGTTTAAAGGATTGAAGAAAGAGAGACAAGAAAGCTCTCTTCCTCATCTATTAAGCATTGGATGATGATGGGTTCGAGAAGTTTCTAATGCAAAATCTGGCAAGGAAGCATGGGAGAAGCTCCAAATTTCCTACAAAGGAGAAGAGAAAGTAAAGAAGGTACGTCTTCAAACTCTAAGAGGTGAATTTGAGGCATTATATATGTAAGAATCCGAGTCTATCTCCGATTATTTTTCAAGAGTCTTGGCCGTTTCAAATCAATTATAAAGAAATAGTGATAAATTAGAAGATGTGAGAAATATGGAAGAGATACTCCGGTCTTTGGATCTCAAGTTCGAGCATATTGTTGTGACAATCAAAGAAGCAAAAGACTTGGAGGATATGACAATTGAGCAACTCCAAGGATCATTAAAAGCCTATGAAGAAAAGCATAAGAAGAAACAAGGGATCACTGAGCAACTTTTCAAGATGAACATAAAAGAGAAAGAAGAAAGCCAAGGCAACAATAGAAGTCAATACGGCCGAGGTCGAGGTTGAGGTAGAGGAAGAGGTGGTAACCACAATGGTGGCCGAGGATGGAGCTTCAACAACAATAATTATGAGAAAAGAGAAACCTCAACAAGAGCACTTGGAAGGGGACAATAAAACTCAAGGTACGATAAATCTCAAGTCCAATGTTTTAATTGTGAAAAGTTTGGACATTATGCTTGGGAGTGCAGGACTAAAAATAATAGGGTTGAGGAGAGGACTAACTATGCAGAAACAAAAGAAGATGACGTGCCACTACTACTAGCACACAAGGTTGATGATGAAAGTCAAGAAACCACATGGTATCTTGACACAGGAGCAGGCAACCATATGTGTGGAAGAAAAGGTATGTCCTACACGACGCTCTTCCGATCTAAAAGGTAAGTGGCAATGTTTCTTTTGGGGATGAATCGAAAGTACCAGTACAAGGAAAAGGTAACATTCTTATCCGTGCTAAGGATGGAAGTCATTGCATGATTTCTAGTGTTTATTATGTGCCCAACATGAAAAGCAACATCATAAGCTTGGGTCAGCTCTTAGAGAAAGGCTATAATATTTATTCAAAAGAAATAGCCTTTTTTATAATAGTTGATAAAGGAAAATTAATAACCAAGGGGAGAATGTCAAAGAATAGATTATTTCCTATAAACATCCAGAATGATGTTGCAAAATGTCTTAAAGCTTACTATAAAGATGCATCATGGCTTTGGCATCCCTGGTTCGGGCACCTTAATTTTGGAGGACTTGAGCTACTATCCAAGAAAAATATGGTGAAAGAATTACCGCATATTAACCATCCTAATTAGCTTTGTGAAGGATGCTTGTATGGAAAGCAATTTCGGAAAAGCTTTCCAAATAAGGCTAACTCAAGAGCCCAGAGTTCCTTCTCTTTATAGATGATATTTCAAGAAAAACATGGGTGTATTTCTTGAAGGAAAAATAGATCGGAAGTTTTTTTGGCCTTCAAGAAGTTTAAAGCTGCAGTAGTAAAAGAAAGTAGATGTCCCATTAAAGCATTAAGGACCGATCGAGGAGAAGAATTTACTTCTCAGGAGTTCTTGAAGTTCTATGAAGAAAATGGAATTTGACGTCCTTTAACAGTTCCAAGATCCCCCCAACAGAATGGAGTGGCAGAAAGAAAGAATAGAACTATCCTCAATATGGCATGAAGCATGCTTAGGAGTAAAAAAATGACAAAAGAATTTTGGGCAGAAGTTGTTGCGTGTGTAGTTTATTTATCCAACCGATCTCCAAAGGAGTGCATGGGGAAAGACACCACAAGAAGCTTGGAGCAGAAGGAAACCTGGAATTTCCCACTTATGAGTCTTTGGGAGCATTGCTTACACCCATGTACCAGACGAGACAAGAAGAAAACTTGATGATAAAAGTGATAAGCTCATTTTCATTGGCTATAATACAAGCTCAAAGGACTATAAGCTTTACAGTCCAAGAAATGGGAAAGTAATCATCAGTCGAGATGTGGAGTTTGATGAAGAGAGTAACTGGGATTGGAATACTCTAGAAGAAAACTATAATTTCTTTCCCCACTTTGAAGAAGAGCATGAGAAGCAGCCAACAATGGAGCAAGATGTTGAAGAGTCCAGCACGCTACCAGCTTCACCAATAATATCTGAGTACAGAAATTCTCCACCATCTTTGTTGAATGAAAGAAATGAAGAATGCACAAGAAGTTTGCAAGATATATATGAAGATACTGAGAGGCTTGATAATCTCACCCTTTTTTGTCTCTTTGCAGATTATGAACCATTGAACTTTGAGGAAGCTGCACAAGATAAGAAATGGAAAAGAGCGATGGATGAAGAAATCAGAGCCATTAAAAAGAACGACACATGGGAAATTACCTCACTTCCAAAAGGACACAAGCCCATCAGAGTCAAATGGGTTTACAAGGCAAGGAAGAATGCCAGTGGAGATGTTGAGCGATACAAGGCAAGACTTGTAGCAAAAGGCTATAGTCAAAGGGCCGGCATTGACTATGATGAGGTATTTGCTCCAGTTGCTCGTTTAGAAACTATTAGACTAATTATTTCTTTGGCAGCACAAAATAGATGGAAGATTTATCAAATGGATATGAAGTCCGCTTTTCTCAATGAAGTACTTGAAGAAGAGGTCTACATAGAACAACCTCCTAGGTATATTGTGAAGGGACATGAAGACAAAGTCCTAAAGTTGAAGAAAGCTCTCTGTGGTCTAAAGCAAGCACCAAGAGCATGGATCTACCGAATCGACAAATACTTTCAAGAGAACGGTTTCATCAAGTGTCCTTACTAACATGCTTTATATATCAAGATCAAAGATGGAAACGCTTTGATAGTATGCCTCTATGTGGACGACTTAATCTATACTGGTAGCAACCAAAGAATGTTTGCTAACTTCAAGCAAGGGATGAAGAAAGAGTTTGAGATGACAGATATTGGGCTAATGGCATACTATCTTGGCATTGAAGTTAAGCAAAAGGAAGACGAGATTCTCATCTCACAAGAAAGATATGCAAATGATATCCTCGAGAAATTCAAGATGGGAGATTGCAATCTGGTAAATACGCCCATGGAGTATGGAGTCAAGCTATCCAAATATGATGCAGTAGAGAAGGTAGACCCAAATCTATTTAAAAGTTTAGTTTGAAGTTTACGCTACTTGACCTGCACAAGGCCAGATATTCACTATGCAGTTGGGCTAGTTAGCTGTTACATGGAGACTCCAACGATTACTCATCTAAAGGCGGGAAAGAGAATACTTCGCTACATTAAAGGTACTATCAATTTTTGCTTGTTCTATTCTCAGTCTAATGATTATAAGCTTGTTGGCTATTCTGATAGTGATTGGACTGGAGATGTTGATGACTGAAAAAGAACAATTGGTTTTGTGTTCTTCGTCATAGGAGACCGCTTTCACATGGATGTCAAAGAAACAGCCAATTGTCACTCTTACTAATGTGAGGTTGAATATGTTGCTACTACATCCTACGTATGCCATGTAATCTGGCTTCGAAACTTACTAAAGGAGTTGGGTAGCCCACGCAGATTTGTGTCGACAACAAATCTGCTATGGCCCTGGCAAAAAATCCAGTGTTTCACAATAGAAGCAAACACAAAGACACGCGCTACCGCTATATACGAGAATGTATTAGAAGCAAAAAAATACAACTGGAGTATGTGAAGTCCCAAGATCAAGTAGCTGACATCTTCACCAAGCCACTCAAATTTGGAGATTTTATGAAGTTAAGAAGCCTACTCGGAATGACAAATCAAGTTTAAAGAGGGGTGTTGGAAATAAACTTGATTTGGGCCAAAACAAAAACTTGGGCCTAAAATTTCAGTAAAAAGAATTTTCTAGAAGAAGCCCAATAGGCCCATTAACTAGAAAGCTCTTTTGGGAGATATTTTTAAGAGATATTTCTAGATAGTTTTTAGATATTTGAAATGGATAAATATCCAAGATATTTGTGTAGAAAATTCTAGAGGATGAATTATAGCCGTTAGATTAAGAGAATGGCGGCAAAATCCTAGCCATTGGTTAAGGAGGTGCCGCTAGTATAAATCAGGGTGTTGTGTTCCAATTTGGGGTGTGCGAATGAAGTGAAAAAGTGAAAGAAAGAAAAGAGTTCATTTGTAATACTTTCTTCTCTTCCACTACTATTTCCATTGTTCCCTTCTCGAAACCTTTCAAGCCTTCTTACTAAAAATTAATTTCCATATTCCAACAGTTTCAACACATGTCAAAGGCATGTTTAGACGTGGCATTTACTCAAATCTCCATGCAGATATAGTGATCGATCAGACTATTAACTACTTGATGAAGAAAGACACTTTGTCTTTTCCCTATGAATGAGCCTCCAGTAAATGCAAATTCAGGGTGTTGGTTGGTGATACCACATAGGCAAATGACACAAATAACCTTCAAAAATTATGGAATTTACGATTTTCCCTATGTTTGTCCTATAGACCATTCCAATTTCGATAGTGTACAGAAATGCCACAGATTGCTACGCAATCAAGTGTGAGAAGCGGAGGAGTCAATGGATTCTAATTTCAAATTTTTGGGCCAAACCCTAGCCAAAAATAGTGCAACAAAATGACATAGTGAAAATGGGTTCTTTACATAAAAACTCCATTTTTTTTATAGAGATTGGAAAAGTACACTGCTACTTGAAATTATTTGCAAAAATACCATACCCAATTGTAAAAGTACCCGTACCCATTTTAATTAATTTCAATTCTTTATTAAATTTAATTATTATTTTTTATTCTTATTATTAATTAATATTACTATAATTATAATAATTGTTATTATAATAACTAGAATTCGCACTCGTGCGTTGCACGAGATCTAAAAGTAATAATAACAATAGTAATTTTAGAGAGACATATTTATCTGACATGAAAAATTGATATGTTTAGCTGTCGACCATGTATTTGATGACCGTGGACCTTTAAATTTTCCACTTGCATATAAACAACCAATTCACGCTTGCCAACTAACAAATATCAGTTATTTATATCAGATAAACATGCCTACTTAGAATTACTCTAATAACAAATGTCAATAAATTTTTTTACAAAAATTTAATAAATTATTAACACAACCAGCTAAGTCATATGTTAGCATTATGAGATACAAGTTTTTATAACTATTCTATCATATTTAGATTTATTTATTTGTGGTAACACTTTTTGCACCAGTTAATTTCTTTTTTTCATACAGTATGTATAAGGGGGCGGGAGGGGAACTAATATCAGTTATTCACGTTAAATAAATATTTTCCCTATAATTACTCTAATAATAAATGTCAATGAATTTTTATACAAAAATTTAATATAAATTACTAATACAGCCAGTTGAGTCATATTAATATTATGAAACATAAATTTTTATAACCATTTTATTATATTTGAATTAATTTGTCAGTAACACTTTTTATAAAAGTTAATTCTTCTTTTTTTGATACAGTGGGGGGGGGGCGGGTGTGTTTCAGTCTAGGAGCTCCTATCTAGAACATGAGAAATATAACTACCGTAGCACTTGTTTGAATTACAGCATCAATTAATTATACATATATAAATAAAAATTAATTGAGGTGATTCAATAAAAATAAAATGTTTAATAAAAATTGTTAAACAACTATTACAGTGCAACCGTATCAATATTCAGTTAATCTCTCAAATAAATAGTCCAACTCTAAATACAGTAAGACTTAAATTATCAAAAAGTTCCAATTTAATTATAGAATAGACAAATTAGAGTACTATAATTTTTAAAAAAATCAATTGATTATTGCACTACAATAATCATATAAAAATTTCTTAAACAGTTATTAAAAATTGAAATTTACAATTAATGTTACATATTTTTAGAAATTTATTAGTTT
>CAVNYN010206537.1:0-13517 GCA_963692815.1 Nyctanthes arbor-tristis | reverse complement strand
TGTTTCCCATTTTCCTTTGTTTAATCAAAATTTGACTTTGACGTCTTCTTTTCCAAATACTCATCCATGTCGTCCTCCTCCATTCCCATTATCCTTATTTACTCAAATTTTTGAGAGCCTCTAATCGCAATCAATCGCGCATAGCTTCTCTAATCGCAGTCAATCTCGCATAATTTAGGTAAATTGTCTACTCATTTTCCCTTGCACTGATTAGATGTTTTATTTTTGTTATGAATCCTCTATATTGGTGTCTTTCTTTTTCTATGATCGAAGAATGCATTTCCAACTCAAAGGGGATATTCTTTCCGCTGGTAATGGTTCAGAATATGGATTAGAATTCGTCTCCCTATAGAGTTTTAATTTTGGTATGAGCCCTAATCACTAATCTTTGGGATTTTTACCGATTTTAATGTCTTGGATATTTCTTTCTTCTTCTCTGGCTCAATCCCTTTATCCCTTTATAAGTCGAGGGAGTCACATTCATCTAGGCATCTCAAATCCTAATTTTGTTCATCTGTTATTAGTTCTACCAAAACAGCACTTCTGAATTACTATTTAATTTTTTTGGTTCAAGATGTTTTTCCAATTACATCGTTTGACTTTGGTGAATGCCGAGCTAGGCAAGAAACACGCTTTTTTGCTTAGGGTCGTTTGTAAGTGGAATTCTTTTGCAAAGTCAGATCCCAAAAAAAAATATTTCTATTGAAATGGTATTGATGGATGAAAAGGTGGTTTCTTTTTTCCTTTAATACATTTGTGAGGCATTTTTTGACGTTCGTAAATGGTATTCATATATGATTTGGTTTAATAATATATATTATTTATTCGGGCGATGCATGCATTTCTTTTATATAGTAGATGACTCGGGCAATGCATGAATCTTGGTGTTTGCCTTATTATCTTTTGTGTCTCACATGAATTTCTTTTCCGTTATCTTTATGTTGATATTTAAAAGATAATTTATTTTACATTATCTTTAACACTAAGAAATATATCTTCTGTGCTTGTGAAACTTACTCAGGCAATACTATATAAAATCCATTATTGTGTTGATATTTACTGGGGCAATACTATATACAATAATTTATATTATATACTCGGTCAATGCATGAATTTCTTTTATATAGGAGATGGCACGGGCAATGTATGAATCTTGGTGTTTTACTTAGTACCTTTGGTGTTTCACATGAATTTTTCTTTACATATTCTTTCTGTTGATATTTAAAAGATAATTTATTTTACATTATCTTTAACACTAAGAAATATATCTTCTGTGCTTGTGATAATTATCTCTGTTGATAATTAAAATAATTTATTTTTTAATTATTTATTTTACATTAAATTATTTCTTTTGATTTGGTTTAAATTATTTCTATTGTATTCGGTTAAAGTGTTACTCATCTAATTTATAATGTGATATAAGATTTTATTTTCTCTGGACTACTCAATTCATGACCAACTTATAATTCTTTAATTTTTTACACTTTATTATATATAATTTAGTTTGTTGCATTTCCCATTCTAAATTTTTTGGTGCTCTTTATTGTAGGAGAAGACGCCTCCAATGTACACTATCGAATGACTATGCTGATAAACTATAGAAGTACATGGAGATACCCCCTGTTGGTCCAGTGGTTGTCATTCTTCAATTCTGCAGGCTTAAATTTGGCCAGGGTATGTTCTTAATTCTTTATCACTATTTCTTTGAAATATGCCTTCTGTGTATTACTGCCTTTGTGATTTTTTTTAATGCTTCTTTAAAATAGACAGTGAGATTAAAATAACCAACTCTTATAACGTGACGAAGTTGATAATCAATGAACATATACAAGAAGTGGAGGAGTTCCACAATAGGTTAGTGATGTTCTTTCATTTGTAATTACAAATCATGAGTTAATTTGTTGTTTGTAGGATTATTTTTGGGTTTTATCCTAGGCTGTTGGGACAGGATGATTGTCATGCTGATAGATTTAGTCAGCTTTCTTTTTCTTCCGTTCAGACATTGTGTGATGGCATTGATCCTAACGCCTTTGTAATGGTTCAACAGCTTATTACGCTAAAAGAAGTATGAGTCTAACGTTAAGCTACCAATGTATTTTTTTTTAATTAGTGTAGAATATTAACTTACACCTCTCTGGTTTTATTGTCTAGGCCCGCCCCTATTGGTTGATGGAAACTATTTCTAACGTTATTTCAAAGAGGAATTGGTGTTATTATGGTTGTATTACCAAGGATTGTCTGAAGAAAGTAACCTCGAAGGGTAAGGGTTATCACTGCTCTATCTGTAATAAAATATTTACATCCGGTGTGTATAGGCACTGCATTAGGGTAGAGGTTGAACATCAAGGCAATACTACTTCCCTTATATTATGGGACCGTGAGAGTGTTCATGTACTCCACAAACTAGCTGGTCAAATGCGCGACCAACTATTCAGGGTATTTTATTTTATGGTTATCTTTATTTTCAGTAAGCTCTATGTATTTTTTTCATTTCGATTAATATTGATATAATCTTATTAGGACACTGGTGGCTATGCAAGTTGCCCTAAAGATATATTGAAATTGGTCGGGATAAAGTTATTATTTAGGATGATGTCAAGCCCAAAAACATTAATAGTAATAAAAAGAAGGTCTACTCAGTCGTCCGAATATCAGAGAATCATGGGCTAATTGAGCACTTTGCACCTGGGATGCCGTCTGATTCAGAGTAAGAACAGTTTAATGATTTTACATTTTCCATTTATTGTTTACCAATTCATTAATCATTATTTTTTTGATTTGCTTCAGGAATCAGATTTGGTGCATGATCTAGAATCTCTATTTGATAAGTCCGGTGTTGTAGATTCTAATGTTAGCTTAATTCATTCTAAATATTTTCTTTATTTTATTATTTTATCTTCGTAAATTAATTTTGTGTAATGTTTTCTTATATATATATATATTTTGGTCAAACGGTTAAGCCTGTTTTGGATGATGATGATGTTGTTGACCTTGCTACTCCCAACAAAAGAATGAGGGCAGGTAATGATCATTGTAATGAGCCTGGTTCGTCGGGCCAAAATTCAATGAATAAGAGTCGACGGGTCATAAAACAGAAATGCCTTGATGCGGTTGACATTTGAGTATCACGACTTGAAAAAAACACTTTATTCGTTATTCCTTTACGTATGGTTTTTTGTATTAAACAATATTTTTAATTTGTCTGGTTCATGGGGTTTAATTATTTTGTTTTGCTTTTGTTGAGGTTGCAGACGGCTTATGTTTCTTTACATGATTTTTTTCTTGTGTTTTGGGATACTTTCTCGCCTGCTTAATTGTTTTACTTTCATGATAATGATTGAACATTGGTTTTTGAATATCATTTTATTTATTTATTTTTGCTGGATGGAACTTATTTCCGTAATGAGTCCTTCTTATAATATGAGATGAATTTTATTGTCTATGATTGTAATTTCCTACTGTGTTTTGAATTTTGTTGTTGTAATATAAGTAGATTTTGAAACGGAAGTATAAAAATATGTTAGAGAATTCTGTTCTTAGTTTTGTATTATTATATGCCTTTGCAACTTATTAGAAATGGCAAAAGAAAGGTCATCGCATCTGACTCGGGTAATCTTATTATTAGAAGTTCTTTGTTCGAGCAAAATCACGGAAGTTGGATTCTCTAATTGGGGTATTTGTGATTTGATGTGGTTTGAAGACAGAGGTTAATAGAGCATCAATTGATTTAGTCAACAAATGGAGATTAATATCTTTTATTTTGATGTAATCCTTTTTTTTTCGCAATTGATTGGTGTGGCCTTACTTTTTTTTTTTTTTTTTAAATTTATAATGTATATCGGTAAAAGCATCTCATCTTATATATTTATAATATTAATATTTTTCATTACAATTGTTGACGTTCAATTATATATGTTTCTATAAGGCAGTTTA
The DNA here is from genome assembly GCA_963692815.1 of Nyctanthes arbor-tristis. Lineage (NCBI taxonomy): Eukaryota > Viridiplantae > Streptophyta > Magnoliopsida > Lamiales > Oleaceae > Nyctanthes > Nyctanthes arbor-tristis. The sequence continues at coordinate 9,584 of CAVNYN010206537.1, read as the reverse complement.
GAAGGAGTTGATCATTGTCTACTCTTAATTGAATTATTATACACATGCTTTTCCATTCTGCCATAATGTTTATATTAATTATCAGACTAATCTTTTCTAACTATAAGTGTACGCAGTTTGTATCGGACAATGTAAAGCGACTTATCAAACTCATATGGTAGTATATAGTGTAAGTATATTCGATCTTTGACTAACTAATTTACTTACTAACTAGTTTACTTAAATAATCACAATTAAAATGACATAAACAACCATTTAAGTTTTAATGCTTATAGACATTTTTTTTCCTTCCTTTTTCATATTCTAATATATACCAAATGTGACAGCCTCAATCTCACATCGCTTGGGTAGAGAAAGTGAGACTAGTTTATAAGCCATGAGACCCACTCCATCTGATATGAGGCCTTTTGGGTGAGAGCCCAAAAGCAAAACCGTGCGAGCTAAGTTCAAAGCGGACAATATCATGTCAAAGTGGGGCGAACGAGGACGTTGGGCCCCTTAAGTAGGGTGATTGTGACAGCCTCAATCCCACATCGCTTGGGTAGAGAAAGTGAGACCAATTTATAAACCATGAGACCCACTCCATCTGATATGAGGTCTTTTGGGTGAGAGCCCAAAAGCAAAACCGTGCGAGCTAGGTCCAAAGCGGACAATATCATGTCAAAGTGGAGCGGGTCGTTACACAAAAAACCTGAATCATTTTTGTAGTAGAACTTTATAAGCATTGAAAATCAAAATTGCCATGCACGCTGTCTTCTTTCTTACAAAATTAATGCTTATTGAATTTTTTAATTTTGCATTGACTGCTATTTATGGGTTCGTTATTTATTTGAGATCGGAAGAGCGTCGTGTAAAATCTTTAATCCATATTTTTTAATTTAATCCATATTCTTTGTATTTTTTAATTTTTTAATTTTGCATTGACGATGCGTTAATATTTAATGATTTGTTTAAATTATCGCTTTTATAAGACACAATATTTTTATATATTACTTATTAAATATTTATATTATAATTATTTTTCTTAAAATTTTTATTTATATTTTAATGATAGATGCAATGATGATGTTGTTTTGGATAACATAATTCATATACTGTTCTATGGTGCTCTTTATATGCTATTAATATAGTTAGATTTAACATTTCCTTTTTGATACTCTTCATTTTTTATACTTGAAAGAATATTATCTTGGGATACTTATTAGATTATATTACTGAGTTTTAAAATACTCCCATACAATGTACGAGTGAGAATACTAGTATAGTTAATATTAAATAATGAGTAGAGTAAATGTTAAAAAGCAGCTAAATTCAACCGTGGTAACAATAATTTCGGGGAAATAATTTTTATTTGACATGAATAACTACGTGCTTAATTGGTCATCCAAGATTGACTGTTTATGTCTTGTGAGCCTTCGAACCTACCATTTACATATAAAATAACCAGTTCAAAATATCTAAGTCACATCAACTGTTCATGTTAAATCAAAGAGAAGACAACTTTTGAGAGAGTATATAAATCCACATACATGTTGTGTATAAATTTTATACACATTTTTTTAAATGTAAATTTTATGCACTTGTACATACAAATAACACTTCATAACCAACAATATTATTTAGCATTATTCTCATCTATATACTTCAACCGTCCCATTAAGATAGGCAAGTACAAATTTTTACACATATTAAGAAAACTTATTAAATGTAGTTGGAATTGTAAAACTCTTTTATATTCCTCCTATTTTATCCTTGTAATAAATGATACAAAAGTAGTGTAAAAACATTTAACTATTATTAGAAGATGGAATTTCTATTTTAATGTCTAAGAGCATCCATATTAGTATTGTTAAATTTAACTATCGACATAAGCAAAATACATTTTAAATTGTTATTAAATGTCACACACGCAAGTTGAAAACCACTAGATTGAAAGTAATACTCCTAGATTAAAAGTAATTGCAAAAATACCATTTTCTATTTCAAAACTACCCTAAACCTATTTTAATTAGATCGGAAGAGCGTCGTTAATTTTAACTTTATTAAGTATTAATTTATTATGAATAATAATAATTGTTATAATTAGTCATCACCCCGCCGCCATTGGCAAACTACGACCACCAAGAACCGTCGCGGTGGCAGCTCTCTCCACGACTCAGTAAAAAATCACCCAAAAACCCCAAAAATCATTGGAAACATCCTTTTTAAAAGCCGGGCACCAAGAAAGTCATGGTAACAATTTAATTAAAAAAAAAAAGTTGCTACCATTAAAATCCACACATGAAAAGAAAACCATGTTAAAAGTGTTACCATTGCAACAAAGCTAATAAAATCACTAGAATTCATGTTAATAACAACGGGCCGTGGGAAAAAAATATAAGGTAACAATCAACAAAAAAAAAGTATGATAACAAAATACAAAAACACTATATTAACAAATGGTAATGGTGTTAAACAAGGTAAACAACTGGTGACATTGTTATCATGGCAACAGAAGGGGAAAAAATGCTGGTAACAAAAGAAAAAATCTTATGGTAACAAAACACAAATCAAATCAAACTCATGGTCAAAAAAATAAAAAATAAAACTCATGGTAACAAAAAAACAAATAAAGAAAAAAAAATGGAAGAAACACATAGGCAAAAACAAAAAGGAAAAAAAGGAAAGAGGTGCAAAGTCCTCCTTTCAATGAAGGTGCAAATCTACACCTCTATCTGCACAACGTGAAGATAAAATTTTGAACAAATTGAATCCATCAGGTAAAAACAAAGATTTGGAGATTGAACTCGTAACCCCACAAAAACTTTGCTGGCACAATTGCAAAACGAAATTCAATGATTAAAACTTCTCGGTAAAATTGACTCCATTATCGTTCTAATTCCCACAGATTGAGAAAACCTAAGAGAAGGTTGAGGGATCCCATTCTTGGAGTGTAGACATGATGAAGAAGAAGAGACTACCATTTTTTTTATTTCTTTATTTTTTAGACAAAAGGGAAGACACTAATGGTTTTAGGAATTTTTGGATATGAAAACGGAAACGGGGTTGGGTTAGAATCTCAGACCCGTTAAGCAAAACTATACTCCATATTAAGCTAAATGGGCCAATTTTATTGTAGATTTCCCATTTGGGGCTAGGCGACAGGTGGTGGGGACGGTTATAGAGGTAGGAGCAGCGGCTGGTGGCAGTGGTGGGTCGCGGCATGTAGTGTGGAGAGGCGGCGACGGCGGCGGGAGTTGCGGCGTTTCAGATAGGGTTTTGGAAAATCAGAGGTGGCAGGCGCAGGTGGTAGGACGTGGCAGCGGCAGGTTGTGGTGGTGGGGCGTGATGCAGTCCGCGGTAGGCGATGGCGCGGGTCGGAGATCGGAGTATTTGATGCCATTCGGGTTTACATAAATGAATATATATAGAGATGGTTTATACATTATATATAAATAAAATTAATAAATCAATATTAAAAAATTTAGGTAAAAATGGAGAAATTAAAAAAAAAAAGAAAAGGTTGGGGTATATATGCAATCCACAATGGTAAAAATGTAAATAATTTAGAAGTATGGTGTAGAATTGTAATATGAATAAAAAAAGGGGTATATGTTTTAATTTCCTCTAGAAAATAAGCATATTTTAGTAAAACGGAGGGAATGTACAGGGTTATAAATGTAATAAAACAGTTAAGATTTTGTTTTAGAGGCTGCAACTCAATATACCATAAAAGGTACTTTGGGCTTTGTGCATATTGATGGGTTCAGACCCATTTTCCGTTAGTGGAAATTAAACTGTACACACCTGTTGACCTACTTATTGCTAAAAATACTTTTTTTATAAACTAACTAGTAATTTTACCCATGCGGTGTACGAGATGATAATAGCAGATGATATAAAAAATAAAGAAAATTAAATTGCATTTTATGAAAAAGATTTAAACTATAATATTTGATCATTTATGTGTGTATAAAGGAAAATATTATAGGTGCTACCCGTAATACGATATAGTCGATAGAAGTTAAACTAAATATTAGTACTCCCTCCGTCCCATCAAATTATTCCCTTTTTATTTTTTACATAGATTAAGAAAAGTTAATTAATATTGTTGAAAATATACAATTTTGTGCATACATGATTTAAGTTAAAGCTTAATCCATATTTGATCAAAATTAATCCATATTTGATTTAAGCTAAAGAAATAACGATAAAAATCATTGATTTAGGTTATCCATACTTAATTCAAGTTAGAGAAGATCGGAAGAATAATTAATTTAACTATAAGATATCTTTTATGTAAGAGGATATTTATAGAAAGCTAGAATTAAAAATCAATTATATGTTTTATTTAGGGTATTTAAATTATGTTAAAGATAAGTGAATAGCATTTTAAGAAATTACGTTTGGTGAGACATTATATATAAAAAGCTAAAAGTAAGAATAATAGGAATCTTTTATTGACGGTGTTTAAATATTTGAAGAGATAAGAGAAAAGAATCTTAATAAATTAGGTATGTGAGACAATGAGTATAGAAAATGAAAATTAGGAATAAATTAATTATTCTATTTAGGGTGTTTGAATCTTGGATTGGATAATAAAAATAGAAGTATAAGAAATTAGGCGCTTAATTATTTTATTTAAGGTGCTTGCAAATTAGATTAGACTAAAAAAGATAACTATAAGAGGTCCTTTATGTGAGAGGATATGTATAGTGAGACAAAATTAAGAATCAAATAAATCTTTTATTTAGAGTGTTTAAATTTTGGTAGAGATACTTGAATATCAATTTAAGAAATTAATTAGATCTTTTATTTCGGTGTTTAAATTTTGTTAGAGATAAGTGAATAGCAGTTTAATAAATTAATTCCCTTTAATCACAGAATTTAACGTTGATATAAATAAGAAAAATTAAATCATAATAATGTATGATTGTGATAAGTCAAGTACAGACAATTTGGTTAGTATATATAGTTACATAAGGATAAATGATTTAAGTTATCATTTTCTAAGATAAGTCATGTCAGGCAAAAGCATAATAAATAAATTAAAATTAAGAACTTCTATTTACCAAGTAATGTCGATAATGGAAGAGTTGAAATTGCTAACCATATATTTATTAGTAAATAAAATATTTATACCGATGAAATCACAAACATAATATGTGGAATGAAGAACATATATCGAATACATTGACGGTGCTAATGTATGTATTTTAATTTTTTTCTCCTTTTTATTGCAAGGTATTAAATAAAGATAAATATATATATAAAAAAATCGAGGATGAGTGTGTGGAATGTTCTTTGCCATAAAAAAGAACTGAGAATTGTGGGAAGGATTGAGAGATAATGATACAAATTGAAAACAAATTTCGGCATATTTGAATTTTCCTAATTTGGATAAAGATAGAATGGAAGAAACTGGTTTGAATTAAGAAAGAGAAAGAGAAAATAAAGATTACAATATAATACATCTAAATGAAGAAATATAAAAACGTGTGTAGGAATCAAAAAAAAAGAAAAAAGAAAGAACATTGAAATCAATTGCCAAGATTTCGTAATGGAACCAACGGCAATGATGAGTGTGACCAAAATAGAAGGTGATTTAGGCGGAAAAATACAAAATAGAAAGTATAATGATTTTAAGTATATATATAGATTATCAAAATACTGCTGGGGGCTTGGCAACCCTCGAGTAGTTCTTGCTTTATGTGAGATTGTGAAGTCTCGTATACCGGATGTTATATTTCTTTTTCAGACTTTGGTATGTTCCAATAAAATCAATAAAATAAAAACGAGACATAAGTAAATATATATATATTGAATTAGATTAACACTTCTTTTTAATTATTCAGTTTTAAGTAATTTTTTAATATTTAGTTTTTATTCTATTGTATTTTTATTTCTCTCTCCTCACACTCATCGTTTAACCGTCTATGCATCCCTAGATTAAAGGAGTTTTTTCTTTTCACTTTCTTGGTTTCCTTGTTTGAATCAACCACTGAGAGAATTAGTTGTTGGATTTTCTTCGAAGATTAACGCAAGTATGTTTGGATTTTTAGATTCGCTGCAAGCTTCTTTTTTTTACTCCAACAACACCAGTAGGTGAGATGTACTCGTTTCCATTCCATGTTCCTCCGCGCTTGATGAATACATTTACGTAACTCATCCCTATATTTACAAGTAGAAACATATTATTATTTAATTCATAATCTGTAACGCATTACATATATTGTATTTTATATCAAAATATAATTTGTAACTAATTATCTTCGTGTAAGTTGCAAAATAAGCAGGGGATTTACAAGTCCGTAAATTTCTCTCACGTTTGTAACAAATTACAATCACTGTAACTAATTACATTTTGTAAATTACAATATAAGCAGGGTACTTACAAGTAGGCAGATTTGTCTCATACTTGAAGCAAATTTCGGTCATTGTAACTGTTGGGTATATGTTGCCAAACAACTTCCTTATAGGCAATGATGATCAAACTCACCTTCATAAACTATTGCCGACGATTGAAGTGTTATTGACCACTACTGACGCGATCTCGGCCGGTATATTGACTGTCGATTCCCACGCTCGAATGGAATTCACCCAAAAAAGCTAAATCCGGTGAAAATGTGGATAGAATTTATCTTGAACTTAAGAATCCAACCCAAAGTAAATTAAAGTATATCAAATTCTAACCCCCAATGAGATGTGGAATCAAACCCCCAAGATATAGGATGAAATACACTAGGAATTTCACCCTTAAAGTTGGTTTTGTGTGTGTCCTAAACTAGAAGCACAACACAATAAATGAAGGAGAAATGTCTATCCAAATGGGAAATTTTCATTCATCAAGAATACATCATCCAAAAGTTCTTTTACAAGACATAAATGAGCTATATTTATACTACAAGTTGTCTTGGAGCCAAAATAATTAACAAAGAAATGAGAAAAGAAAAAAAAGAAAAAGGATTCAAAATTTGAATTTGAAGGCTGCCACCCAGCTGAAACGGAAGAGGGCGGCCGCACCGTGGAAGAGGGCGCAGCCGGCCTTCTGCCAATTCTGGTACTCGCCGTGCGGCCACATGGGTCACGTCGTGCGGCCACATGGGTCACGTCCTGTGGCCGCATGGCTTCAAATGCCATTTTCCCAGTTTTTGCTCAGCAAGTCCCTGAACTTCTAATTTTGCTCCAAATCGACCCGAAATTTAATTTTTGGCCTGTTTTGATCCTCAGGCTCAATTCTTGCTACCTTGAATCTTTTCCCATCTAATATGATCAACTTTGACCCATCTTCAATGATCTCAAGTTATGAACTCTCGAATTCAACATTGACAATTTAGTCCCCAAAGTTTCGGTAAAGCTCTCCAAACTTCAATTTTTGAACAAAAATGTATTCAAAGCCTCCAAAAGGCCTCATTTGGCCATATATTCAAAATCTTTATTACATTCGTCATGTCCTAGCTCTGTCTCAAAATTTGAGTGGATTGAGATCACATCAGACCCTCGCTCTTCAAAACGATTTGTCCTCAAACCGCCCTATGGTACACATAAAAGTTCAAATCCACCTGGATCAAAGGCGAACAAATTTCCTTCTTCATGAAGGATGACCACATTTCGGTTGCTCTTTCCACCACCAATGAGAGTAAATAAACCATACTTTTTTTGTTCGGATTCAAGATTGTATATATGAGAAAACTCTAATTGTAATGATTGTCTTGAAGCCTCCCAAAGAAAAAATTCTTCCTGCAAGAAAATTATAAGAAAATTGTGGTGGGGTGTGTTAGATTCAAATGCTACAAGGAATAGATCCTTGTACTCATGGAATATTTCTTCAACTCACACTTCTTCTTCCATATTAAAGCTTTCATTTTTAACTCTTTCAACATTTTCACATGCTTGCTCATTCAACTCACTCATCCCCCCATTCATGTCATTTTTTCTCTTATTTTTCTCACTTAAGTCACCCTCATACTTTTTATTAAAAATTTTCAATTCAATTTCTCCCTCAACTTCCACTTCATGATTTTTCAATTCAAGCTCATTTTTACCTCCTATTTCATGACTTTTCACTTCGAGCTCATTGTCAACCTCTTTTTCTATTTTCTCCTTCGTTTCAACTTCAATCCTCATTTCTACTCCAATGTTTCCGTCAATGCCCTCATTTTTGTCTCCCTCACGCTCCCCATTCTTCCTTTCAATAATGTCATCAATTTTCCTCAAAATCTTCCCCATGTGCCTCTCCAACTCTCCATTTAGTCGTGCAATTGTATCACTCTCTCTTCTCACCTTCTTTTGATCTTCAAGTGTTTCCTCCAGTGATAAAGAAACAATGATAGTCTTCTTCCCTTCATGCACAAACTTATATCTAGTCTTTGCCCTATTGTATTGCCTATTGGTACCATAATGCCATGGTTCTCCAAACAATATATGAAAAGATTTCACCGGAACCACATCACACAAAATATAATCCTCATACAACCCAATGGCAAATCTAACAAAGACTTGCTTGATTACCCTCACCTTTCCACAATCCTTCAACGACAAAGTATAAGGCTCGAGATGTTTCACTAGAGGTATTCCCACATTCTCTACAAACTTGGTACTAGCCAAATTCCCATAATCTGAGTCAAGAACCACACTATATAGTTTCCCATTAACCAAGCACCTAGTTTGAAATATATTTCCACAATCAACCTCCATTACCAAGCATAAAAGTTCAATATTTAATCCCAACCGACAATTCAACAATAATTCCCAAATATACAATTGAGCACTAATAAATCACCAATCAAAATAATCCACAATCAAAGCCACAATTATATATAGTTGCCAATATCACAACAATCCCAACGAACCAAGCAACTAATCCACTGGCAATTAAATCAATGCTCAACTCTTCAAATGAATGCAATGTACCGGGATTTTGCTTCAAACATCCGCCAATGGTTGATGGCCTTCTTTTGCAGCAATAGTAGTGATGTGCACGTGCGGGAAGTGTCCTCATGTGTTTATCACTCGTGCATCGCTCAATATCACTTAGTTGAAAATAAGTATTTTTTCTCTAATTCACAACACAACCAAAGTGATCAAGGAAACATCCAAAACACGAGGCAAGAAATAAGTGGGGATAAATATTTGACGCGATAACAAGTAGAATTTCTTTGCTTGTTATCACAACTAGGAATGACAATTAAGACTTGAAAAAAAGACAATGAAAAGGATAATCTTCAGTAAAGGAAGGGAATTTTACAAGAGGCAAAACATATGATGATGATGATGATTTAAGGATTTTCAACAATATGAATATCTCCTTCAACCCCTTCAAACCATCATCCACTAATTATACCCTAACACTCATCTAATCACAAACCTTCTTCACAAATTTTTATATAGTTCCAAGCTTAAGAAGGTTTCCAATAGTACAAGTTTAATCCCCGAGTGGTAAAGGTTGGATATATGAAAGAAAAGTGAGGCTTTCAATAGTGATGTGTAACTATCAATGTCCCAATGGTAGAAGGATGAAAACAAGGTTATGAAAATAAAAGTGGTAACATTTCCCCTCAATAGATATAGTGGTAAAAACTCCACAAATCATTAACATTATCATC
>CAVNYN010206535.1:0-28481 GCA_963692815.1 Nyctanthes arbor-tristis | reverse complement strand
CAAACTTTCTTGTAATCACATATTTTCACATAACATTTATCACATAAATCAATTAATAATGCGCAACACTTTAAGAAAACATTTTATAAATTTAGAGTCTACCTTAAACTTGTGAGTTGAGCTACTTTGAGAGAAATCTACTCTTCTATTGCTCTTCGCGCCTCGTCTAGTGAAAATAAAATAAACTATTTTAGTATGAAGGAAATAATACTTTATAAAAAGGAAATAAACTTTAGGAACTAAATTGGAACTACTGAAATAGTTTAGGATCGGGACTGAAAAGGTAGATAATAAACTTAAGGGCTGAATTCTCGAAACTGAAAGTTAGAGCCCCTATTTGGCTAAACTGGAAGTGTTGGGACTGAAATAAATAAATCTGGAAGTTTGGAAACCTATTCGGCTAAATTGGAAACCATGGGACCGAAACATATAAATCCAAACTTTGGGGACTGGTTTAAACATAGTCAGACGTTGGGGACCCGGTGATAAATATTTTTTTATAAAAATCCTAAACCTAAACCAAATCGGCCGAAGCTATTTTTGGAATCAAGAACGGAGGTTGGCCGGGCGGCGTGCGTGTTTGCTTGCGCCGGCCGAGACGCGGGTGGACATCGGCGAGTGAGTGAGGGGCGCGGTTGGGGTTTGTGCTGGCCAAGGAGTTGTGGCTCGTGGTTTGAGCGCGGTGGCTTGGGTTGGTTTGGTTGAGGGCTCGGGAGAGGAAGCGAGATGCGACTGGCCGCGTCCTGGCTCGATGCGGTCGATCGGCGTAGTCGGTCCGACCTCGGGATGAGCATCGGTCAAGGCTTGGGGTTCGAGCGGCGAAGAGGGACTCGCGGTCGAGGGTGAGGGTGACCGGGACTGGCTCGGTCGAGTTTCGTGACTGGCCCAAGATTTGGATTCGGGACTTGGGTAGCGAGTGGGGCTGGTAGGGGGCCGTGGTCGGTCAGACTATCGGTTTGGGGAGTCGACCGAGGGTTGGGTTTGTAGAGTGGGTGGTATGGGCGACGTTTTGGGCTCGAAGCTTCGGTCATGACTTAGGGGACCGAGAGGGGGTCGCGGGGAAGGTGGCTTGGGCAGATAAGGTTGCGGTGATGTTGCCGTGGGTAGTGGGTAGTGTATGTATATGTATGTGCAGTGTATCTATTTGCTGGGCGAGGGAATCCGGTGGTGAGTGCAGTGGTTGAGGCTCCGGCGACAGTGGCGTCGCGGTGGCGGTGTATCTGTGCAGGTACTGTGAGGGTGATGCCGAGAGTGAATGGGTGTTGGCCGTGTGAGGGAGATGGTGGTGGTGTCGGGTGTGTTGGTTTCCAGCACAGTTGCCGCGAACCACCGCCAATGGCGGTGCAGACGGGTGTGCAGTCGGGGAAATGGTATACGTATATGTGTGTATCTATCTATTGGTTTAGAGAAGAAAAAGGAAAGAAACAAAAAAATGAGAGTAACTCACGGATCCTTGACTCGAGGATGGATCTGAAATTCGGCTGAAGTTGTGTGTGTGAAATTCTTATCATTGAGAGGAGTATATAGGTTTGAGTTAGTGTTTTAATTCAATTGGATGTTGGATAGGAATTGGAATTGTGTATATGTGAGGAGTCGAATATTTGGTTAAATTGAAATTGAAGAGAACGTTTTATGCCGAGATTATAATAGGAATTGGACTTTCTTAGAAAAACTATAATTGTATTATAGTTTTATTAAGTTCTTATATATGCATGACTAGACGAGCGCGAACTTAAGCAACTTTAAAATTTGGTGAAATTATAGCGACGCGAAATTGTTTAGTAAAATTAATTTTTCTAAAAATTTCCGGGTCGCTACATTAGTTTTCTTAATAAGTTGATTTTCAACTTCATTTTTACATGGAAGGAATTTTTCTATAGCTTCATCTTTGCTTTTAAGCAAATACATATAACAATATTTTGTGCTATCATCAATGAAAGTGATGAAATACTTATTGCCGCCTCTTGTTTGTATAGATTTCAAGTTACACACATCCGCGTGAATTAAATCAAGTGGCTAAGTGTTTCTTGCAACTGTTTGGAAAGATGACCTTCTCAATTTCGCTTCAACACATGTTTGGCACTTACAGTTTGAATCAATATGGAACATGGGTATGCAATTCAAGTTAATTAGCGACAAATTGTGTCATAACTAACAGGCCCTCGCCTACTATACCATAAATTAGATGACTCAAGCAAATAAACAAAAGAGACATTTGTTTTATTCATTTTTGGTTTTATAATCATTGAGCTTAAAAAGCCCATCACATGCATATCTTTTGCCAACAAACATTCCACTCTTAGATATAATGACTTTATCAGATTCCAACACTACATGAAAGCCATTTTCATTGAACAGATAACTGGACACCAAATTCTTGCGAATTTTCGGCACATACAACACATTAGTTAAAGTCAATTCTTTGCCAAAAGTCATCTTCAAAACCACTTTCCCAATTTCCCATAAATAGTTTTTCACAGTCTTTAACAGCTTCAAAAGAACCAATAGTTCTTTGTCGAAACAGACATGTTGTGTAGCAACAGTGTCAATCCACCATTCCCTAGGATTTGAGCTAATTAAGTTCACCTCGGAGACCACAGCTACAAGACTCATTTCAAAAACATCTTATACAATGCCATCAATCATGTTTGTCTCCTTTTGGTTATCCTTTTTTTGACAATCTACATTTAGCAATGTTGTGACCAGGCTTGTCACAATTGTAGCATGTCCCTTTGAATTTCGTTTTAGAAATTCCACCCTATAGCCCCAACTTAGAGCTTTTACCACTGTTCGTGTCTTTGTCAGATTTGTATCGGTTTGTCCCTAGAACTGTGACCATGCTCTACAATGTCAGCCCAAGCTGGTTCAACTGAAGTGAACCCACATTCTTTGACTTATTTTTTTCTTCAATTCAAAGTCTAACAAAAGGTCTTCAACACTCGTCTCCTTCTATTTGTGCTTCAAGTAATTCTTGAAATCTTTCCAAGTCGAAGGTAAATTCTCAATAGTAGCTGCCGCTTGGAAGGTTTCACTTAACATCATTCCTTCGGCATGGATGTCGTGTACGATAACCTAGAGCTCTTGCACTTGACTGATCACAGTTTTAGAGTCTGTAATTTTATAGTCCAAGAACTGGCCACCAATAAATTTCTTGGCCCCGACATCCTCTGTTTTATATTTTCGTTCAAGAGACTCCCACAATTTCTTTGCGTTTTCTTTGTACTATACACATTGCATAGCGAATCAGCCAAGTTGTTCATAATATAATTCCGGCAAAGGAAATCAGAGTGTTTTCCAAGCATCAGCTGCACTCACAGTTTGAAAATCTCCTTGACCTTCTTTAAGTTTAGGAGATCTTCAGTCAAGAATCGTGCAAGATTCAAGATGGTCATATAGAAAAATATTTTCTGCTGCCACCTCTTAAAGTTCAAGCTATTGAACTTTTCCTTTTTTCTCCATGACCAACCAGAACAGACGCAGTTGGAGCAGCCTAAGTCACAACCAAAGTTGGTACTTGATGCACAACTAGGATCTCTTTTGCACCAGCCACAGTTCGGTTTGTATCAACCACATTTGAATCCAAAGTCATAATGCCAAAACAAAACTGTCCAAGTCAGTTTATGTGGTAGAAACAGTAAGCAGAAATAGGGAATATGTTTTAAGATTGTTAGAAAATCTACATTACAAGTTAAGAAACAGAAGGTAAACAGAAACCAGTATACGAAACATAAGGTAAACAGAAACCACTATTAGAAACAGATGGTAAACAGAAACCACTGTAGGGAATAGAGAGTAAATAGAAGCTTCTGTGGGAAACAGAAAGTAAACAGAAACCACTGTAGGAAATAGAGAGTAAATAGAAGCCACTGTTGAAAACAAAAAGTAAATATAAGCCTCTAGAAAATAGAAAGTAAATAGTAACTGAGGCCTGTGTTTAACACAGTGTCTTTAAAACAGATTCGTCCACAAAACACTGGACGTCTGTTTCCTAGGATACAACAGTCAAGACCTAGCGGAATAACGCTAGAACACAGCAATGAAATTCCTACCTAGGTGAACTGAAAACCTGCCTGAATAGTATCACAAGAAGGAGGTTTATGGTAAAAGTCCATAAGCTGGTCTTTATATAGGCAAAATAAGGCATATCAAAAGCCAAAGTTAAATGTGAATTGATTAAAGTTGAATGGCAGGAACATCAATAGTCACACTAGTTATAGCTCTTCACATTCCAGCACATAGCTTAAGTGTTAAAATTTCATAGCTTATTTTAGCAAAACTCGGAGATCGGAAGAGCACAGTCTGAACTCCAGTCTAATTTGTATTTTTGATCTGTGATTTGCACCCCTTTACAGGCGCACATGCAAGAGAAAGCCTCTCAACCACAGAATTTACATGTTACGAATATGTAAACATATTTAACCAAGTCAATAGATTACTACATTTCCAATGTAGGACAAGATCTCTCAAAACTTAAACCTACTTTTGAAGACAAATTTTGTGGCTCAAGTTCTCATTCACCCAGCCATAATTTTGGGCAAATAAATATCTGATTTCGAAACTCTCAGCAAAGAGAACACAAATCTGCATTCACATCTCAAAATTAGGAATCGAATAACACTCAAAGTTATGTCCAAATTTGCCTATACTTCCAACCGGACTGTGAGTTAGAAACTAATGTTTGCTTAGAATTAGGTTTTGGTTTGTACTAGTTAAGGCTGCGCTAGAAAGAATAAAAGGAGCATTGCTCGACTGATCTTGCACATGAAATCATCTAGGACATATAATTTATCATGGTGTTGTAATTTCGGAGCTTCATTTGTTCATGGATTACATTCTTACGGAATAGTTGTGAGACACTAGTCACAAAGCTTGATTTGTTATGTATCTTTGGATATGTTTATTCAATTCACGTTTAGTCCTCTTTCGCGTCATTTGTTATATATCTTTGGATATGTCTATTCAATTCACATTTAGTCATCTTTCTTGTTACTTGCACGAGGTTGGATATCCTTTGGTTAATTTAATAGTGATGTTCCCACTCATAATAATGAGGATCTAGATTTCATCATTTTGTTCATCATCATTCTGAAGTTATTAGCTACGCTATGGGTTAGAGAAAGATAATTGGAAACACTCATAATTTTTTCCCATTTCTTTCTCATTTTAGTTCTAGTTATTACTTTAATAGCGAAGATCCCATTAATAATAACTAGATATATCCCCCCGTGTGTTGCACGAGAATAATAACAATTATATAAAATTCAACATCAAAATAGCACTTACATAATAAGACGTCAACATACTTAGTCAAGTTTTGAAAAGTAACTTTTCTGCTATAACACGATTTTATTACTTTGATCTAGTTAGAGTTAGTAAGGCCTTGATCAAGTTAGAGTTTAGTAAGGCCTCTTGCATACTACTTTTAAAATTTAATATATATGCGTGTGTGTGTTTGTTTGTAAGATTTTAAACAAAAAAGAGAAGTGCCGAGACAACCTTCATCAATCAATGATGACTTTTTTCAAAAAAATAATCAGCATTTGTTAATTGCTAGGTAACAATGATCCCAAAAACCTAAAGTGGCTTATTTTCAGAATATATATACAATTTGAGGATTCTTTATCATCTAGGTATTCTAGATTGGACATAATGATTATTTCAGCCATATCTTAATCATTTTACTGATTGTAATGAATTTTTCCTTTTTCCAAAGCTGTAGCCAGGGACTATAATATGAAACTAAAACCAAAAAATGTACTTTTGGGGTCTGCTCAGGGAAGTTCCTAAAGTTTATAGTGAATCAATGAGGAATAGGAGCTAATTCTAGCAAAATAAGGGGGACATGGTCTCTGCTAAAAACGTCAGAGAGGCCCAAATGCTCATGAGAAGAATAGCAGCTTTGAGTATATTTATCTCAAAGTTAATAGATAGGTGTAAGCCTTTCTTTGAAGCTGTAAAAAAGGGAAATGAATTTGAATGGAATGAGCAATGTTGAGAAGCCTTTGAAAAGACAAAGGAGCACCTTGCATCATCTCGTATTTTGTCCCAAAACTAAAAAGCTAAAAGCTTAGTCCTATTATCAAGGAGTGCAGAAATTGGTGTATTACCAAGAAGTGCAGAAACCGGTGTATTAGGTCACGCCCTCTTGGAATCAGAAGCACGGCATCATATGATGGAAAAATTGGCATTGGCTCTATTCATGGCATCAAGAAAGTTCCCATGTATGAAAAATCAAAGTCACAGTATCCAAATGTACCGGTAAAGAAAAGAGGGAAAAAAATTTAGAAGAACGCAGTTCAGATTTTACTTTCTTGACCCGCCATTGTCTCAATCATCATATATAGTTGATCTGGTTTCCGACCTAATTTCTTCACTCCCTTCTACATGACACCATATCCCTCTATCGAATGTACACCATGCATGTATAGATAGAGAGAGATTTATATTTAGAGGAAAGGAGGTATTGTATCTATGTGTGATGGAAAAATTTAAGTAATAAAAAAATTGGAAAAGATAGTAATGTAGCAGCTGAGTTTGGGCGAAACTGTAGGTGAGACCCGCTCAAGTTTAGCTGCTTTATAAACGTATGGGCATGATGATTAAAAAGGGCAATTTACTATTAACATGCCAGCCTTTCAACGCTTAATCGATCACTTCCTCAATCTTTATTTTTAGCCTTGTGGGTCTCCAACCTTTACACAAATATCTCCACAAGTCCTCAATCACATAATCCATCATAGAGAGTAGTCAATCCAAGCGCATACACCCTAACTAAGTAAAGAACTAGGGGCATTATGGGAAGAATACAAGGCTTGTCTTTTCCCTAAACCCAATTCGTCAATAGTCTTTTTTTTTTTTGGTTAGATCCATCCATTTAATTGACAGCCAAAAATATATAAATATCAAACACTCCGTCTTGCAAAACAAGATTCACGAACTATTGTTTCAATATATTAAGAGGAAGTTCAAGAATGTAGATATCCAAAGTAGATCGTATTTGTCTTGTTTGTGAGAGGAGTAAAGGGGCTTTTACAATCTGAGTGAGGTTCAAAGTATAAGAAATGGCAAAGAAAGTTCATTCCTTTGAAGAGGTAACTGAGCACAACAAGAAAGGTGATTACTGGCCCATTGGTGTGTCGTCGTTTCTTGAAGAACATCCTGGCAGTGATGATTTTCTGCTGATTGCATTAGGGAAAAATGTTGATTGGTGAAATTGACAAATCCACTCTTCCACAAGAGCATTAGCGCACTCCAATTCCGACTGCATTTACATTCTGTAATTGCAAACAAAGAGTCAAAGGGTTCATCCAAGCTGCTGTTATTTACCCCGCCCATGTTGATTTTAGAAGTGACATTTGTTCATTTCTACTTGGAAAATGGAATAGGTAAAAAAGGGGTGGTTATTTTTTACATATATATTGGTGACCTCTTCTGATATATTTTCTTGAATAGGCTATTATATTGAATCACATTCTGAAGTGCATGAATTGTTCCAATCCTATAATCTTGATGCAATTATATAGAACAATGGCAACCATTGGGAAGGAGACGCTGTGATTTTAACTCGTTTTTATTCTTCTTCTGACAAAAAAGGGGCAAATCATATTCATCACAACCGATCATCATCATCTCTAAGTGGTTCATCAAATCATATAGTAAGCAAATCACATCACAGCATAAACGAAATCTGTAGAATCCAAGTGACCGCAGGGTCTGCTAGTTCCCACCCTGCCTATTTCTAAGACTTCATCTATTAATTTTACCACCACCCCCATTCAGTGTAGCAACCTCTAGTTGAATTGGAATGATTCTACAGTGTGTCCCTCTATCGATTTTGACACCCTATTCTTAAAAAATTACTGTCAAAAAGCTACCCCGATGTAAATTACTTCACCCATGAATTCCTCTCTGCCTTTGGATGGTCGTCTCTGCAACATTCACCTAACACAACTGGTCCGTGGTCTCTGGCATTGTAGCAAAATATCTTGTATATTAGGGATTATCTTCTAGGATCATCAAGTACTTGGTTGGGACTCTAAATGATGCGACAGTGCTGCAGACATATGTGTACGTGCGTATGGTGGCAAGAGTTGGAGAAGAAAGAGATAAGCGAATTGGCTGGAAAAACAGGACTCTCTTGTTCTTCCAGTTATGCCCTAGATTATTTGCTCAATTGGAGGTGTACCTATTTGGATTAATGGTCTATCTAACCGATTCCATGATTGATGACTTGGAGAGATTTGTGTAAAGGTTGGGACCTATAAGGATAAAAATAAAGCTTGAGGATGAGATCGATTAAATATTGAAAGGTTAGAGACGTTAGATTTAAATTACCCTCGAAAAAAAATATGAAGGGTCGAAATGATGACCGATCAGACAATGGAAATGGGAAAAGACACATTTAGAGCATCTTCAATGCTTGGGTGGATTGGAGGTAAAATGCACTCCACATAAGCCAATGCATTTTCTAGCCAAAAAACACCTTTCTAATGCACACTGACATGGACCAAGTATAGATGAGCCGGCTGGGCAAAAAGGACACTGGCTCTGGCACAGGGTCTGGTTTGATGGGTGGGGCTACGTAACTCAGCAAAGTTGGGAGTTTTTCTAATAAACAAATATAGAAATACACAACACACTGAGCACATATTCTTTCACCCACAAACAAAGAGAAAACAGATATAAACCATAGAGATAATTTGTCTGGGTCGACGAGAGAAATACCCAGCATAGTATTAGCAAAGATTCAAAGATAAGCAAGTTAAAAAATTGCCGTTGTCGTCCGCAAAGGTAAGCCTTGTTGTGTTGTCTCTTGCAGTAGCTTCAAAGCTTGGATTCGAGTAGGTCTGAAGCTTGTGTTGGCAAAATGTTGCTTAAAAAATCTGCCTAGATATCCATTTGAATGAATTTCATAATTTTGCAGTCCCAATTTTGCTCTTTGTGCATTTCATTGCCTATTTTTTCTTTCTTTAATTTTTTTGTTGGATTATATATGGATGACAACTATATATTATTTGAGATAAAGAATCAATTTAGATCTGCACAAGTATAATAGGGGTAGATAACCAAGAGAAGAGCAAAAATTCAAGCCTTCAATTCATATTTTCCTTGAATGTTGGTAGAACAAATAACTTAATAAATGTTGGGAGGTGAAATGGGGAAGAGAAGAGCAAGGCTGAGGAAAATACTGTCAAATTTGTATCAATAAACCTGTGTCAGTGGCTTGGACACCCCACTTGTGGTCGCAAAATAAATTGGACATTTAATTGAATGTAAAGTTCTCCCATGTTTCTGGCTTTTTGCAAATTTGGATGCTTCTCACGTAAATTAACTTTTAATAAGTGAAATGAATCTTATGGCTAGCCATATTATTGTCTCCCATGTTTCTGGCTTTCATTTTTCAGTTGTTTTATCTTAATCCTCTTAAGCTTAGCATTTGGTTCTGGAAAGGAAAAAACATAACAACAGAAAATGTTGTTTTCCATCACTGAAAGTGCTTCATAGTATTCACAAAGTATTCTATTTTCTAGTTTGTTATACAGTTTATTCCCATCAAATGTGTGTAATTCCTTGAGAGGAAATTGAACAGATTCTAATTTCTCTTGGCATATATATTCTGCATCCTCTACTTCCCCGTTGTAAATGAATCTTACTTTTGCTAGTATGTCTTCTTTATGTAGGCATCACATGATGAATTCTCAAGACTCGAATATCACATCTATGCCACATATTCTAAAGGCTACATGATCAAATGGGATGGTAAATATGTCATCTATGACACAAGTCCTAAAGGCTATAGGATCGAATGGGATGGTAACTATCTCATCTATGCCACAGATTCTAGAGGCCACAAGATCAAATGGGATGTTAAATCAGTTTGCTCTTTAAAATCCTATGTTTCAGCCTAGCTATATCTTCAATCCAAATGATGCGAATGTAATCCCTCTTATTAACCAACAAGATGGAGTTGAGTTATCATTCCAACAACTACTTAATACTCGTACATTACCTATTTAACTTACACAAACGGCCTCTAACCATAAAAGGGCTAAGACAGTAGATAAAGACTCTAGCAACTCTCAAGCTTCTGAGGCCACAATTGGGTACAAGAACTGGAATAAAGCTGAAGACGTTACATTGACAAAAGCTTGGCTTTACATCTTTGTTGACGCCGATGTTGGCAATAACCAAGAGAATACGGCATTGTGGAAACGTGTATTTCAAGTTTGGAAAGAAAACATGGGGAGTGAATGCAATAAGAACCATACCCCCAACAGCTTAACTTGTCGTTGGAAACAGATATCACAGGCTGTTACAAAGTTCAATTCACACTATGAAAAACTAGGTCGTCATCCACAGAGTGGCAGCAACTTGGAGGATATGGTTGGCTTTTATATCTTGTCATACTAATTGATCAGGCAGTTTTTTTATCCTACTAATTTTGTTTTCTTCTGTGATTCCTTATATCTATGCATTGTAGAAACGGCAAGCTACATGCATGTATCTGGCGTTCACTAGAAAAAAAGAATTCAAGTTTGAACATTGTTGGGAGATATTGATAAAGAACCTAAAATGGTGCACAAAAGAGCTTGGCAAAACAAATGAATACAACGAAGGGACAGAATACAAACACGTAGACCCACCAACAATGAATGCTATTCCAAGGAGTGGTGGTATAGAGGAAACAAGCAATTATGTACTGTTTGAGGGCAATCAAACTGATAGCATTGTTCAGCAACAAGGAAGGAAATGGTGTAAAGAGAGAAAGAGAAAGCTAAATGAAGAAACTAGTGTGGTTGATGCGCTAAAAAATCTACAGTCCACGCTCGAGATGCAAATTAATTTCACCCATGAAAAATTGGAGTTAAAAAGAGAGAATGATAGAAAGGAATTTGAATTCAAACAAGTAATGAATAGCGAGATGGATTTCAAGGCCATTGCTCAGCAAATGAAGCTGAAGAGCCAAGAACTTTGAGAAAAAGCTCAAGAAAGAGAAGAGCAATTTCGGGAAAAAAAGCTCAAAAGAGAGAGGAGAAGCTTCGGGAAAAGCTTAAAAAAGAGAAGAGCAACATCGTATTATGAGTCTAGATGTTAGCAGACTTCCATTACATATGCAGAAAAGCTATGAAATGTACCAAGATCGTATATTAAAAGAATAGGAAAAAGGACTTTTTGGGGACAGTTCAGTAAGTTTGGCCACAGAGGTACTTCGGTTTTGTTAAACTTGTGTACTTGGTTATTATTATTGGCTACTTCAAATTAACTCTTGCTTTTTTAATAAGATTAGTGTAATATATATTTTTTTGAGTTCCTTGTCTCCAGTTCTAATTCCAGTTGCAACCACAAGAAATTGAACTAGTGACTGATCCCTTAGAGGACTATTCTAGCATTGGTGAAGATGTATATCTTGACAAAGAATGAAGAACAGAGCAAGTGTTCAATTTTTGGCTTTTGTTTTGTAGATTAAACCTGTACATGTAGCTACTAGAGGCAATGGTTCTTTTGTTTATTTTGTATATCTTATGCACAATCAAGTGTCTGTAATTTGGATAAATTTGTGCAAGCTACATGAGCAAGCAAACAATACACTCTGTTGCTATTGCCACATTTCTAATGAAGTAGGTTCCTTTCTCTTATTAGCAATGCATTATGTTCATCTTTTAATTTGATTGATGTTCATCTTATTAGCAATGCTGGTGAGTTTTAGTTCCTTCTATATTGGGAGTTTGTTTGCTATTTTTTTATGGATTGATGACTATTTTTGGATTCTAGTGAGTTTTAGCTCCTTCTATATTGGGAGTTTGTATGTTGTTTTTTATGGATTGATGACTATTTTATGGTCTGCTTTGTTTGCTTTTTTTAATGGATTGATGACTACATTCTGGTCTGTTTAAGAGATAAAGTCTGCATGGTATATATTCACGATGGTGTTGCATTTTGTTTTCCTTGGTTATTCTTCCAATACAGATTATGGTATTGTATCAGGAACACAAATGACTGTTAATAAATATATATTTTATCGACAATGTTTTCTTTCAATTTTGATCATTTCAGAACATCCAACATTGATTGCTTTTTATTGTGCCAGTGAAGATCCACCAAAACTACTACAACCATGGAAGATCCCATTGGACTCAATAGTACATTGCATAGTTAATTAAATAATGACAATTGTATGAAGATTTGTCACAGGTTAATTTGATAGAAAATCCACATGAGACCATCAATTATTTCATAAACATGTCAAGGTCAGTGTATGTAGAAAAGATACTTTCCACATAAAATGATCAGTGCAACAGCTTGAACGATGTTGATATATTGAACACATTCATTAGAAAGTCTTCTTTCTTTGCAAGCACATCAACCAATAAAATAAAATTGAAATAGTGACAGTTACATATCAAAGATCAAAGACTACCAAGTACACTTATGACGTTAATATCAGGAACACAAATCATGTGTCCCCATATATATCCCACATGTGACTAATAACATCAAACTTCAAATCGTTATGTAAGCTCCTGTCTTGAACATTCTTCAACCGGCTAATCATTCTTGATACAAGAAAGTTATAATCATGCCTTGACTATTCTCACTTCCTCCCCACAGTCTTGCTAATTTTCTGAATCCATGCCTTGACTATTCTCACTCTCAATTATCATATTGTGCAAAGTAATGCGTGTTTTCATTATCTTTCCAAGATCTTTTGCATTCAACATACGTGTGGGGCCCTTGATAATATGCCATCTATTTTGTAGCACTCCAAATGCCCATTCTACATCTTTTCTTATAATTTTGTCCTTCATAGAAGATGGTTGGGAGATTGTTTGAATGAGAGTGGCATACGATGGTAAATTTCATTAGACAAGTAATAGCCCATATTGTAATGATGCCCTTTTACGGTGAAGTTCCATGATGGAGACACATCATTCATGATATCATCAAACAATGGAGAGTGGTCTAAAACTGAAATATCATTATGCGTACCTGCCATCATGAAGAATGCATGCCAAATCCATAAGTTCTTCGAAGCAACAATATCTAGAATGAGAGTTGGAACCCTTTTAAAACCATTTGTATGTGTGCCATGCCAAGCCGTTAGACAGTTATTCCAATGCCAATGCATGTAGTCCAAGCTACCAAACGTACCCGGGAACCCTCGAGCCTCACCTTCTTTAAGCAACAAATCAATATCATTTGCAGTCGGTTTCCTCAGATAATAACCTTCAAAAATCCCAATAACTGCATTGCAAAAATGCTTTAGGCTCTCAATTGCAGTGCTCTGGCCAATTTGGATATATTTATCAAGTGCATCAGCTGCACAACCATAAGCAAGCATACGTACTGTTGCTATCATTTTTTGTAGTGGACTTAGCCCATAATTTCCAACTGCATCAACCTTTTGTGTGAAATAGTCATCGAAACTTTGAATCTCATTTAAAATGTGTTGGAACAAAATTATGTCCATCCGAAATCGACGCCTAAAGCGCTCTGGTTTGTACTTTGATCTCTAGCCACTAAAGTAGTTACAACAATTAATTGATGGCGTTCTATCCTTTGACGCCGAATGTAACGTCTACCAAGTGTTGAGCCTCCATGTCTACGCTTTTTCTTTGTCAACATTGGAGAAATTTGCAAGGGAACATGAAGTGCACATGTCTGAACCATATTTTGTGTCACAGCAGTGTTTAGACTGTCTTCAGCATAGGCGTTGTCTAATAATTTTCTTGTAAGTGAAAACTCATTGTCACTGGATGACGACCTACTAAAGTCTGAGTCATAATCGAATGAACGCATTACTTCTTGTCCACATCTATAGGGGAAAAAAGAAATGGAAAGAAAAAAAACCTACACGACGTGTGCTCTTCCGATCTTGTAGAAATGGCAGCATAACAACCAATTTTTTGGGAAAAAGCAGCCAAAAAAGAAAAAACTATATGAAGCATTCTAGGAATCAGCTTCTTCATTAGAAAGTTGGATACTTGAATGATTCTATCCTTCTTGGGATTATTTTCATGAGCTTGAATCAGTATGATCAACTTCCAGTAAAGCTTGAATGAATCATTCATCATTTAGAAAAAGCTCTAAGAAGATCAACTTTTTCTACAACCTTATAGTTGGGAGAACTGTATTGATGTTATTTTTGATTGCACACCTTAGAGGCAAAATTAGTAGAAGTAATTTCAATATAATTTGAGCACATCTATTAGAGCTTCCTGGAATAATACTAATATTCTTCTCCTCGAGCTACCACAAGACAAAGGGGTGAAAACTAGCTTTGAATCATAGAGAAACACATGATAATTTCATCCATGCTAGAAGCTAATGGTATGAGTTGCGCTACTTGAATAAAACAATATACAAAAACTTAAACAAAACTGATACATGGCATTATTCTGTTTTTCAACACATCACATCACCTTTTCATCAATGATTATCACATGGGCCACATATCTATTTTCTCACCCTTTTTGTCTATTCATTTGTCCAAATAGAATTTTCCAATGGGATAACGGAATCCATAAAAGTTTTATGTAAACTAAAACGTCTAGGGAGCAATCTAAATGTTCAATGTGTAACTAGTTACAGCTGCACTTGTAAACATCCAACAAAATATTTTCCATTTTACTCAAAGACCATAATGACATTGTACTTGCCCCTTCCTAATTACTTCTTATATCACAACAATATAATATATTGGTAGGAAGGCATAAAACACAACCTATGACCTATGCTTCATGTTCTATCTCTATGCTAAGGATTTACTTTCAATGGGAAATTCAACAAACATGTTATTTGCAATGGATTTCTACAAATTCCCATGTTAATTATTCTTCTTGTAAATGTTTACTCATTGATAGATATAGATTTTGAGATTATTGAAGGATTCAATATCTTAGGAAATTTAACAAATCAAAATGCTTAGCTTCTTCAGACTGATATATATAAAGGGAGAGATAATTCAAGGTGCCTTCTTTGTTAAAGGGGAAGTGAAGAAGAGATATGCTTGTAAAAAAAAATTGATATAAACCAACATAATGATTATATAATCGCATTCTGTTAACAAAGAATTACTAAAAGAGCAATTGAAACAAACGCATATGCTAAAAATCAAAACTGTAATTTTTTTGGGCATAATTGTTGACATGGAAAATCTACAATAACTACTAAAACCGATGCATTAGAAAAGAAAAGGAGAATAAAAAATTAACCTTCGAAGATAGCCGATTGAAGGAACGCAAGATGAGAATGAAGCAGATGAAATTACCATGGAAGATGGATACTTCAAAGAAATTGTCTTTCAAAGTATTATCTCCCCTTCCGCTGACCTTTTCTTTTATTTTTCTTTAAGTTTTTAGATACAATGCGTTGAAGGGTTATTTGGACACTCTTGGTCCATTCCAATGCATCGCATCTCCAATGGGAGTGGGATGTGGCGTAGTCCACTTAAAGAAGGAGAGTAACTCATAAAAATTTTATAGTCCAGTAATTTTATCTATTATCATTTTCTTTTAATCACTCTTCTCTTATTTACACAATTTTTCCTCACTTTTCCTCCCCTAAGTCCCGTACAATATCCACAAATACACTCTCACATTTACCCTCTCCACTACTATTTTATTATCATTTTTAAATTTATCTTCATCTCTCTTCTTTTTCATTTTTTTCACTTTTTCTCTACACCTCATTCTATTTATATTTACCTAAACTAATCATCTTCTTCCCATCTCTCCCATCCGCATCACTCCCACATCCCACCCTGCCAAAGCTCTTACGACTACTGAAATGATCTGGGGTCATTTGCGAGAACCCCAAAGGTGTATTCGTAGAGCCAGACCTTGACATCAACAGACGAGGTCGAATTGCTCCATAATAATCTGATCGATCGAGCTCTCGCTAGA
This sequence comes from Nyctanthes arbor-tristis, assembly GCA_963692815.1. Taxonomy (NCBI): domain Eukaryota; kingdom Viridiplantae; phylum Streptophyta; class Magnoliopsida; order Lamiales; family Oleaceae; genus Nyctanthes; species Nyctanthes arbor-tristis. The sequence goes on along the minus strand of CAVNYN010206535.1, from coordinate 12,579 downwards.
GGCCCCGAACTCGCTGCCAGATCGTGCAAAGGGGTTTTCCGACGTAAGGTTAGAATTACTGAAGAAATACAAAAGGGGTGAACATGGAGGTGGAAGGAGGACTCCCGTTTGACGACAAGGCTAAGAGAATGAGAGATCTTTTATCTAGCTTCTACTCTTCAGATCCATCTTCTAGTGAATCTTCGTTGCAGAATTACACCACCACTTCTTCTTCTAGATTTGCTACCCTCGACACCATCAACACCACCTCCTTCGACGCGGATCTGTACATGAATCTTCTCGTATGCACTTAATTTCTTCTTTTATTTCGAACTGCGCTTACAAAATTTCTGCTTTGTGAAAATTTGTTCATTTTCAGGTTGTTTTCAGTTGCTTAATTAAACTTTAGGTAAGCTGGGTAGTCGGTAGCAAGGGTAGAAAAGATGCTGACTTTTACTTGTGGGTAAATAAAAATATTAGGATCATCGATGATTCTATTTTTAAATGTTACAACTTCATTGGCAGAACTCACCCTTAGTAGCTAATAGAGGGTGCATAGGTTATAGACCTCTCAAAAGCCCATAGTATCAAATGGTTCACCATGATATACCACAACGCTCTGCAGTCTGGATGTGTACAACGGTAGGCTTTGTGCATAGGAGGACTCCCGTTTTCTGTGGAAACTTTGCTATGTCGGCATCATCTCTACTTCGTTTCTTTTGACATGCTCTGTTACCAGTGTTACAACCTCTCGACTAGAACTGTCTTTTACAAGGTAGCTATTAAGGGGAAAGGTGTCTAAGAGATTGTAAAGCCACCATAAAGCCCATGAAATTTGTGTGGGAGCACTCCTATTTCAGGATAATGAGCATGGAGGGACAAATGAATATTTACCCATAAGATGAGGAACAAAGGTGTGTAATCTCCGTTGAGCATCACAAGCTTGTTAACTGTACCAATTAACTCAAAGTATAACTTAAACATATAGAAATGAAATAATGAGTTTTAGCACCTGTAGCCAATCTAACTTGTTTCAGGCTATTTTTAGTTTTTAGTTTATACAAAACATGAGAAACTTGTTTACTTTCAAAATTTTGAAAATGTATTTCCTAAAATGAGAAAGATTTTGTAAAGAAAACTTAAAATGGTATCAGTGTGAAATATTGAAAACCCTCAAAACAAACAAAACACATTCAATTTCTCTTTTTTTGGGATGCCCTCTTAAATTACACTTAAAGCATGAAATTGAAAATGAATAAAAAGATAAGTTGAAAAGCAATGAGAACAAGCGTAAATCTTTAGTGGGCCTGTTCTTCTCTCATTCCGATTATTTTCTTCTCTTGTTCCTATTATCTTCTTCCTGCACATTACCTATATGGTAAGTGAGCTCATCGTGCCACTGTAGGGTATGCTTGCAATTGGTATTTGATCATGTTAGAAACTTAAACATCTTTAGCGTTTTATGTCTATTCAAAGTGGAAGTAGCATGAGGGGAAATTAGTGGTGAATATTTATGTTTTCCTTGTGGGTTTCATAAAATATGTGGACGTGACTGTATTGATCAATCTCTATTTTGAACTAGAAATAGAATGCTAACAAGGGACTTAGTTTCTTCATCAGTTTCGAGATTCCTGAACTTCTCTACTGGCAACATTGTTTCGTCAAACATAAACTAAAACTCTGTGTTATGTAAAATGCCATGTGCACTAAGTTGATTGCTTGGTGTGTGGTGATGGGGCGGAGTGCATTAACAGATAAAAAATGATTACTAATTTTGGACATTGTCAAAATACATATGAGCATGTTAACTTTGACGGGCTAGGTAATATATACTAACTAGATTTAGAAATCTGTATCTCTGTGATAGCAAACACATCCCTGACTTGCAAATATATCATAGCTGACTTGCAAATATATCTCTCAATAGCTCATTTTCCATAGCGGAAGTTGGGGTCTTGTAACTCAAGATGACCTTGTATGGTATAAACCTGATAACAATACTTCTGTACTCTGCTCAAACTCTGCCTAGACTTTCATTTCGTAAACTTTTTAATTCTGATAGTGGTTGTTTCTACGAAATTGGCTTAGTGGGTACAGAGGCTCATTTTCATTTTGGGTACAACATCTTTGAATCTCTGTTTCTAGAGTTCTTGGTGATTAGAAAAATAGTACAATTGACAATAGATGGGTTTTGAAATTTTCCCTGATGCTGGAAGATTTCAACAGGAATCTTTTTACTTTGGTTGGTTGCCAATAGGTAAAATTCACTAACTTAAACTTATGCTATTACTCCTTGAAGGAAAAACCACATAAGAAACAAAGATTCAAAGATGGGGTGGGCAATTGCTGAGGAGGAGAGAAGGAAAAGCAAGGTGATATTATCAGTTCTTGACTTGGATGACCTTAGTCTGGGATGTGGGAAATGTAATTTACTGTGTAGACTTGGTTTCTCTACTTTCCTTTTTCTAATGCATGAATCATATATTTGCTTTTTCGAGATATATTGTCAACCAAGCACACGTCAGACTTCATGGCATTTTAGACAATAACCGTGAAGCCCAGCGTTTGGATCCTTATACGACGAAAGTTGGACTATGAATACATGTTAGTAGCTTCACTACGCAATTACTGTAAGATGCCCAGAGGGAAACCTTTTAGCTAGAAAGCATTAATTTCTTGTTGATTGTTGAACGCAAACCAAGTGTTTCTTTTATATCTATATCAGTCATTAGTTTATACAATGTTTTCCATATCAGTTTTTAAGCTTGTTCTAGGGAGCTTTATCTTGCTTGACCTTAAATAAAAAATTTGGTTAACAAGTCAAACTATTCTCCATTAAAAAAAAAAAAAAAAGTATTTACACTTTCCAGTAATCTTTCCTTACATTCTCACTACACATTTTCCCAAAAATCAACTTTCAAAAACCAAATTTTACATAAAAAGCTTTCTAGAACAAGCTCTAAACAAAAACATCATCCTAGTAACTCTAATATATGGTTTTCAGGCTCATGTCATGGCCGAACAATGGAGGCTAGGATTCCCTTACCATTTTAGTAACTAATCAAAATCAAGGTACATAGCATGAGGGCAGCATATACTTGAACCCCTAAAAAGAAATGTGTAGAAACCTATTCTCCCAAGAAGTTGGGAAAAATTTCTTGTATATTCATAAGTCTAAGCCCTTGCTTACAAACCCATTCCTCTTTTATAAAAATTGGTCAAGCTAATTGCGTTCACATATTTCATAGGACCCACATGTACTACACATTTCTACCATCCAACTCTACTCATTCGATTTCTCTCTCTTATTTCTCATTATTTCTCACTAAAGTGAGTTTGCAAACGGGCACTAAACTATATATACAATATATATTTACAACACGTAAATAAGAAAATGAAAGAACAATCTCCTAGAATCTATTATAACATTCTTAGAGCTAAATAAGGAAAAGATATATTTGCACTGTACGCAGTAAATAATTAGGGACTTCAACTCTCCCCCCTCCCTTCAAGTTGGATCATAGATGTTAATCATGTCCAACTTACACATAAGATTGTCAAAAAGTCTGTCTGGGAAGTCCTTTAGTGAAGATGTTTGCAGTTTGTTTGTCGGTAGTGCCATATGTCATACAATAACTTGAGTATTCACTTTTTTCCTTTTTACTTTCCATTTCTGTGAATTGTTGACTTCATGGATGCTTTGGCTAATATGCAGGTACAAAAGTCAAATTTGGAGAACCTCCTTCAGAAGCATGTTGAAATGGCTGCTGAATTAAAAAATCTTGACACTGACTTGCAGATGCTGGTATATGAAAATTACAACAAATTCATCAGTGCCACAGATACAATTAAAAGGTGAACCCCCAGTTTCAATGTTAACACAAACATTTTCATTGTTTAGTACTGAATAAAAGAATATTTTTGCAGACTTGCAGTTGAACAGATCTGATGCAAATCCTATAATATATAAAAGCTGGATTCTAGAGATGTCAGTTGTAGTCATTCTAGTTTGATTCAAATAGGTTTTAGTGTTTCCTTATTATATTATGGTTTCTTTTAGTTGGGTTCTGTTTCAACCCTATATGTAGAGAGTCTTGCTTTTGTGATCAGAACACTTGAATTATGTGATAAATTGATACATTCTCTTGTTTTGGGTTCTTCTCTTTCCCCCGATTTCTTCAGCCCGTTTAGTTCTCCTCTTCTTCCTATCTCCGTCCTCATATCTCTCCTTATTTATGTTTACTGATCTTTTTCGTATGTGTTTGATGTCAAGATGTACCTACTTAGGAAGTTACACTTGTGAAAGTTCGTTTGTTCTCTTGATCGGAAGAGCACACGTCTGTGTCTTCCTTCAAGAAGCATATCGTAGTATGTGGTATATGTTTAAACTAATGGTTATATGGATGTAATGTGGACATCCAAGTATGTCAGTTTTTAACGAGGATGATACACAATGTAGGGACAGGGTAAAAATATATTTTTGGGCATGAGTGTAAATGCTGAAGACATTCCTCCTTTCTCATACCAGTATATTAGTGGAGTGGAATAGTGGTGGTCTATTTTATGCATAAATCTTATACCTTATACCCAAACTTTACACGCTTCACAATATATTGAAATACATTAATGTAATGATCACTCTCATATGTTCAAGTAACGTTTTTGGACATTTAACAAAATATTACATCACTGTTCTGTTATAATACTCTTTCACATATGTGCATGATGGTATCCTTTCTGTTTAAATTTCATTCTTAAATAATTTGTACAAGTGTTCGGGGTGGCTCCAAAATAAGATTAAAAGGGGACAGTATCATATGTTGTTAGGAGCATTCTAAAAATATCCGTATCAAGGCGAGGAAACATTCTTCCTGAGCATCTCTGTTTTGTATATATTTGGCACGAGGATGTACTCTCTCTCTCTCTCTCTCTCTCTGTTAATTTTTATATTTCCTTTTTTTTTTTTTCTAATTTAATCCTATAAGATGTCAATCTTATCAAGGGCTTTTGTTATAGGATGAAAAATAACATTGTTGGTATGGAAGCAAATATGGAACAGCTTCTCGAAAAGGTGTTTGGTAAAGATTCTTTCTGGTCATTGTTCACTGATGTTTCAAATTGAAAAAATAATTGGAACAGCATTAGTTGACTAAAAGAAATGAGCTTCTTGAAAATTGTTACAGATAATGTCTGTGCAATCTAGAAGTGATGGTGTCAACACTTCTCTTTTTGAAAAGAGAGAGCATATAGAGAAGTTGCACCGCACGCGCAATCTTTTGCGTAAAGTTCAGGTATAAATCTAGCAAAAATGCGTCTATATTGTCTTGGTGAATACTTTGAATAGGCAGTTCTAAATCAATCATGACAAAATGTACAAAATTTTCTACTATGGAAAACAGAGACTACATTAGTAACTCATCATTTCAGCCGTGTCTTGGCTTTGAGTTGCCAATTATGAATTGCATACATTTAATTTCATGGAAAAGATATCTTCCAATCGAGGGAGGCCCTAAAGTATAATTTCATTTTATCGGCATTTTGGACTTATTATCATGCCAACATGATTAATTCTCTGATGCAAAAACTTTGTTATTTGATTACTATATATTCTGCGAACGTTGTTTCTGGATATTTTTGAGTCATACGAATTCAATGTTATATGGAAAGAGCAGTTTATTTATGATCTGCCAACAAGACTTGATGACTGTATCAAATCTGAAGCCTATGCTGATGCGGTCAAATATTATATTGGAGCGATGCCAGTTTTTAAGGTTGGTATATTCTTACTCATCTCGGATGCTCAGATATATTGTTTTCAGTAATTTACTTGTCATAAATGATGATGCTGGATCATCTGCTTCTTCAATAATAGGCTACTCTACCTCTCCTTGTCATTAATTCCCTTTCTTGTTCACCAGGTATATGGGGAGTCGTCCTTTCAGGACTGTAAGCGAGCATCAGGAGAAGCAATGGCTTTAATTATAAAAAATTTGCAGGTATTTTTCTGCTTACAATCAGAGATGATTCGATCAATAACTGTCCCATATGTGGTATGTTAGGTAGATTATGCAGCGATCGTGGAATCCAAAAGTTTTTGAGTTTAGATGGATGAGGTGGGTACTGAAATGATATCCGATAATGGAAAATATTATGTTCTTCTAAATGAATGGCTGGAAGATAAAATTTTATAATTAAAGAATAGGTAGTTATGGTGTTATTGATTCAACTGGACTCATCACATAACATACAAAGGAGCAGAGCAGAGCTTAAACAAGATTCCTATAACCTTTTTATCACTTAGCGAATAAAAACATGTTTCATTTTTGTTTAGTATAGTCTTTGTAAACTTCTTCCATAAAATTGTTTACCATGTAACTTAATTTTCTATAGAATCTCAACCAACCTAGTAATATTGGTGCTAAAATTTTTTGTGAGCTTATTATTAATAACAGTTGACCTAACTTGAGGTTATGTTTCCCGTCATGGTTTCTTAGTCAAGAGATTATTGAGTCCCATAGGCAAAGTTTGGATAATGTTCATAAAATGAAGTAAGCCAAAGAGCCATCACGGGTGCAATATCTTGCCAAATAAATGTCCAAGTTGATTCTGACTTGCTGAAGATGAAATTAGATCTGGTTATTTTGATTGTTGCTTTTGATACTCATTTTCTTACTGTAATTTTATAAACCACCTGTTTGATAACTATCGAATTACAACCATACATTTCAAATTTATATAAAATCTCAACTTGTTTTAGTGGTGGCTCGTCATACTTCACGTCAATTCAAATACCCTACTGTGTTAGCTCTGATATTTAGTTATAAGTTCTCATTATTATTTAGAAATTATAATGAGAATCAAACATAATTAGAGAGAGACAGCTTATATTAATAATTGCTGTTTCAGGGGAAGGTATTCTCGGATTCGGAGTCCATACAAGCAAGAGCTGAGGCTGTTATACTTCTTAAGCAGTTGGATTTCCCAGTATGTATTTTACAATGTTTGTTCTATTTTACAATCTCATCTGGATGCATAGAATTTCCACCCTGGACCCATTTTGGCCAGACTCAAGCCAATTGGAGTTGGCATGCTTTGTGACAGGTTCATGTTGGCTTGCTTTGTGACATGGCGAGTGGATTTTCAATTAAACATGACTGCTTGGGTCTAGATGATGGATGTAATCTAGGAATAAAATCTCTAGAAGAGAAGGATTATCTCATTACAATTCAGCATATTTAGAACAGTCATCAGTTTCAATGTGTAAAACTAGTTCATATGCAATATATGGAGAATTATGGTCTATTATTTGGCCTTAAAAGATTGATCTGCCCTTCATTATTGTTTGCACATCATTGACAGGTCATGAATTTGAAGGTTAAACTGTTTGAAAAGTTAGAGCAATTCCTTGCGAACCTTCATCTTGAATCTAAAGAACTAGTAAACACTCCAGCAGATGCTAGTGAACATTCTAACCAAGGGGCTGTTATCAACTCAGCCTCCTCTGCTTCTCATGAGGTAAAAGAATCAGTTTTGGTTTACAGTTTTGATGAACTTGTTTAGGTGGATATGTGCACTATAATGGAATTGAGTTTGATAGTTCAAATTAGGAACTTGAATTTCTTACATGCACTTGCAAATGGGTAATTGCATAAATGAGTGTCTGTAAGTCTCCACTATCTCAATTGCACAGAGAAATTTAAACTTGTGTCTCCTGTGAAGTGTGTACCATGGATCTTCTGGTCTAAATAACTTGTTGCTGTGGTATATTTTCTTTTATTCTGATATTTATCACTGTCATGTGTATTCAAATCCTAGTTGACCTTCAATCACTTTCAGGCTTGTATTCGTGAATTTGTGGAAGCTGTTCGTGCATATAGAGTTATATTTTCTGATTCAGAACAGCAGCTTCTTAAACTCTCTCAAGATTTTGTTACAAAGTATGTCTTCTATGTTCATTGTACTATTTCCACCAAGTGAATCATGATAAATTACTTGGTGACTTAACTCACTCACTCTCTCTCTCTCTCTCTCTCTCTCTCTCTCTCTCACAAAAATAAAATTAGGCATTTTGAAGCTACTCGTCAGCAAATTAAGGAGTTTCACTCGGTCGAGTTACTGGCAATCCTTCGTAAGTCCACAGTACTCAATCAGCTATTGCAAATTTGACACATAAATTCCAATTAATAACTTGAGGTATTGTTGTCAGGCTCATATCTTTTCTTGCATATTGCCTGCATTGGTAATATGGTCTATGAAAGTCAGGTTATTGTTCTTTCAAATGTGTGTAGTTCACATGATTAGGAACAGTAGATTGCTTACATAACTAAGCACTCGTTCACAAACCATTTTTATTTTAAAACAAAATTTGATCAAAGCAATCATATCCACATATTTCATGGGACCGTCATGTACTACACAAATCTCCACCATTCATTTCCATAAAAACCATTTCTACTTTTAAATAGTGATAGTTGTGAAGGGGTGCTAAAATGAGATGAGATAATTCATATATTGTACTGAGATCTGGTACGAACTGTTTTTAGTAGAACTTAAGGAATGAAAGTAACGAGACGGTGAAACTATTTTCAGGTGATTGAAAGGTGCAATTGCCTCCATGTAATAAAAATATGACTACCAATCAAGAGAATTATGGTTAATAAAGCCAAAGGGAAATGGTCATGCATTACTAGTTTTGTACTACTTTCTTGCCTTTGCCTTGGCTTGAATCAATGAAATGGATTATTTTCCAATACGCAGACCCGAGAATAACCAAGACATCAACTAATGATAGAATTATAAATAAATGTGAAAAAGGAGGATAAGGTTTTGATTTCACACCTGGGAGGCACCGATTGTGATATTTTGTGATGACATATATGCTTTTGCAATCTGGTTAGAAATCCTTGGCTAGAATAATATGAGTTATAATACACATGCAAACATTGGGTTTTTTTCTTGGGGGTGGGGGGTGAAATTCACCCCTTGTCCCTGCCTGCTTAAGCGGTGAGTCCCCGCAGGGCATGAGATTTCGGGGAATGGTTGCCATCCCTTGGCTCTACAGATGGAGATGAACTATAGGACTAATGGAGATATTGGAGTTCGGTCCAATAGGTTAATTTTAATCTTGGGTTGCATAATGTATTGGAAGAAATATGTGCATGGGTTGCTTTGTTTTATATTTGAGGTTATTTTGACTGGTTATATTGTTTTGGGGACTATAAGGAGCTAAAAGAGGTGAGTCAAGGCTTGGCTTTGATTTTCGGGTTGTATTTAAGTTTCCCTCCTTCCAAACCGTCCCACCTCCCACCAAAATATATATATATATATATATATATTAATAATAACAATGAAGGGGAAGTGCTACAAATGGTGAACAATTCCGTTGCCATTAACCAATCTATTACTTTTCTTCTTTTTGTCCCCTGCTTCCTTCTCCCTCTTTGATTATTACATTAAGCTAATAAACTGATAAAAGAACCTAAAAGTAACACATCAGATATTGCTCCTACGTCTGCTGCCACAAATCCACGAGAACACATGGGTAATTAAGAGCTGTGGAAATAATGGAGGTATGGAGAGGGGAGAAAGGGGCTGACACAATAGTCAGTTTCACGTGGGAAATCATAATGGGTCTTCTTCTTCTTGCTTAGTTGGTGATTTTAGTTAAGGATTTGCGATGGTTGGAGTGGGTGAAATGGCAGTTGTAGGTTGCGGTTTTCTCCTTTATTTCTCTCCTCTTTCCTTCTGTTTTCTAATTTTGAGTGGCACTTGGTGGTGGAAACTATGACTGAAGATCTTGGGCTGATGGGTTCGTATTCCTTCATAGATTGGTTTCTCTAGAGTTGGGAATTGAAGTGTATTGTTACGCAAGAAATGGTCCAGGCAGCCTAGGGTCACGGCTTTGGCTGTGGGTTCTATTATTATCTTATCGTCTTTCTTCCTCTTTTCTTCTGTTTCTTGGTTCAGATTTTGAGGTTTGAGCTTAAATTTGTGTGGTTGGTTGTGGATATTGTACTTCTGGCAGTGGCTGTGAGTTGGTTGGCTGTGTGTGATGAGGGACGACAGTTGTGGCTGCCAAATTTTGTGATCTCGGATTGGGGGATTCAGAGTGGGAATTTACAACTGAATCTCTTTTCCGTGAAGGTGGTTGGCTGCAGTTTTGGTGTCTATAGGCTTGAGTATTGTGTATATGTCTGATATAATCGGCGCAAGTTGGGTGTTTGTGGGAAGTGTAGGCTGAGGAAACTGATTTGTCTTGTGTTCTGCTGGTGCAAGTAGAAGAGGTGGTGCTAAGACGGCCAAGTTATAAGCCAATCATTTGTGTGTATCGTGGGTTGTTGAGATGAGGTAAATGTTATCTATGGTGTTTTCTATGCTTGAGCAAAACTATGAGGGAGGAGAAAATTTACTGAGTGGAGATCTTGCTGAAGGATGAATGAATTTTGAGTGGAACAAATAATGAAGTGTCAAGAACTATACTTTGAATTCATATATAAAGTAGGGAAAACTTAATTTATGAATTGAAGTGAAAGTTGGGCTAAACATAGCGGGAGTTTGGACTAAAAAGGCTAGAATCAAATTGGCCAAAATCTGATTAGATTTAAATGAAAATGTTGGGCTAAAAATTATTTTTGATGAGTTTAAATTTAAAATGGCCTAACATATCTTGAATAATTGTTTGGACTAAATGATATCCTAAATTGGATTCCAACATGGTTTAATTGGATCGGGCCACAAATTGACGTGTGCTCTTCCGATCTGATTTTTTTGATTTAGATCTTCCAAAACCAATTCTCACTCAAACTCATTTTCAACCACATTTATCTATTATTAAATTAATCTTACACATATTCGTAAGTTTTCCTTATTTTCGGCCACACATTCTCTCAACAAATCACTTTTTCACAAAATCAATTTTTAAAAATCTAAATCAAACGCGCTTTTGGACTATGTAGAATCATGTGGGAGCTTCAAATCAAAGTAAGAGATCTTGGGCTTTCATTTAAACAAATGAGCTGGAAATTAAGGGAATCAAAATGGGATTAAATGTCTCAGCCTTGGAAATGAATTTATTTATAATTCATTCAACTTAAATATTAATACTGGGGAGGGTAGTCAGTTTGACATTTCATCTACTCCCTAAAGTAACTAATACATTATTAGAAATAATAACCTATTACTGCAATATTTTATTATTTCAGTTGTCAAAAGTGAATAAAACAAAAAAGTACAGACAAATAAAAGCGTAAGATGATGTTAGTTTACTTGCTTAAATGTCCCATACTCTGAATCTTGATTCCAGTAAGTAAATAAAAAGCACCTTGTACATATGTTTGTAGCAGTTATGATATACCCCATGATAAGCCATGTAAAGGATTAGAAATGACTATCTTGTGCGTGCATCAGGTTGCTGATTTTGTTTTAAAATGGAAATTGATTCCATATTTAATTGGATTCACAAAGTAGTATCTCCCACTTCGCCACCACTGACTTTCACTTGATCAACTTCTGTTTTAAAACGAAATCGCCAACCTAACAAAACATGGGTCTTCTTCATCTAAAGGATAGTGTAGGATAATTTATCCAGGCAGTAAATATGAGCTCTTTCACCTGCAATTTGTTTCTCAGTATTAGCCATATATACGCGTATATGCAATGAGTCAGATCTAGCTTTCTTGTTTTGTCAGTAGTGTTCTGGCGGCTTCTCTGTGTGTTTCATAGACCATCTATGACTTAATAGAACCCCACACTGCAATATTTTTAAATTTCGTGTTTTATCATTTTCTTGATTGCAATTTTAAAACATCTCTTTCCAGGAGTCATTTGGAGTGATGTGCTCTTGATAAGCGAAGTCTTACCAGAGGCTGATCTACCTGATTTTGCCTTGCAGGTTCTAGTTATCCATGCTTTTTACTAACATGAATGTTTATTTACTGTGTTGTGGGTATATATCTTGATTGCATTCTTATTTTTTGGGAGTATATTGATATGTATAATCTTTCAGGCTCTCGCACTGTTGTCAGAGACTACATTAACAGCACTTTCAAACATCTTTTACTTGATATTTCAGGTTAGTCACTCTGTTTCTTTTCGTCTTGTTTGAGGAACAAATGACATTGTTCGAGTCACTTGTGAAGAAGAGTTTCAGCTAATGGATACCCAGTGGCTAGATTCGTTTGTTTGTTTTGTACAGTTAATCATGCCTTGTAGTGCCGATTTGACCAGCCATTCCATTTTGTTTCAATATATGAGGAATTAGCAGAATTAAGTACTGAATGAAAATGTATATTAATTGGAGATGAAGATGGTTATGTAGTCTTTGATGAAATGTAATGGATCCTTATCTAATTGATTCTTTGTCCTTTAATGAGCAGGCACGCTTACTAAACCCCAAGTTAGAAAAAATGAGGGGGTAGAAGAATACTCTCTGCAGGCGGCACTTGAGGCCAGCCGAAAAGCAGTAATTCAGGGTAGCATGGATGTCTTTCTGGTAAAATTTGCTGCAGAAACTTAGTTTATCTTGTAAAGTTACATTCTTCAATACTTTTTTTTCTTTTTTTTTTTTTTTTTTGTTTTTTTGGGGGGGGGGGGGGGGGGGGG
>CAVNYN010206532.1:0-22348 GCA_963692815.1 Nyctanthes arbor-tristis | reverse complement strand
ATGAATAACATGCATGACTTAGCAAGAAAGAACCAGATCAGGAAAGATAATCATATACAATAATCTCAAAGTACAGCACACATTACTAAATGAAGGAATATACAATATTTTTATTAGAATATCAAGTCCAAAAGAAACCGTCTAAAGAATATCCGAATTAGATTATCCAATTCTACTCTGACAAACCAAAAAAATCTCAACTAAAGTTCAGAAAGTGAATTTCAAAAACTACCTAAAAGCAGCCTAATTTATGTAGTAGAATAAGCAAATCATTAGCAACTTAACTTTTGGAGCAATTCTACATTATTACTTAATAACAAATAAGAAATTAATGATTAATAACAAAATTAGTATTTCTGTCCGTTGGGGGTGGAGAAACTCAGTATCAAAAGCTCCAAACTTCTCTTAAAAAATCATCAAATAATCAACCCAAAAAAAAAAAAAAACTGGCAAAGAATCTTAATCAATATATCAAAAACTAATGAACAATATACTCACCTTCCAATCTGAAGAACCTTCACGAATTCAGACCAAATTTGTGGATCGCGTGCCTGATGTGTCAATCTCAAATGAAACCCATTATTTTTTTTTTTTAAGATCAAAATGGCACACTTCATTTATTTACATATAAGTTGGGTGAAGAAGCACAGTTCATGATACAAATTAGTTCCCACAACCAATGCCAGTACATGACATTCAATGGTTTTCAGTACAGTTTGACATTGTACCATATAATGAAGTCATTTAGCTGAATTAAGTGCTGAGTTGAATCTACATATAACTTTACATTGTACCATACATAGAAGTCACTTAGACATTAGCCAGGAGGGTTCAAAAAGTACTTTACAAAACTTGAAGATATATACATTATTTTAAGGGGAAAAAAGAAGGAAAAAAGCTTCTAGCCTAAAGGGATCACAGGCTCCTCTTTCTTATTCTCTCATCAACCCTTTCTGTATTGCCATTATTTTTGGCAAGGTCACCAATTCCCTCATAGCCCACAATTTGTCCAGCAACCCTTGTCAAAAATTTGAAAATGTTATATAAAGAATCAGCTAAGGAAAGAAGCAGGACGGAAAAAGCAAATATTAATTAAAAAAAGAAAAGCAGAGAAAGAAAGGAAGAAACATAACATGAAAGAAATGGAAAGCACAAGTTAGTAGAAATCACAGGAAGGAAATAACGAAAGGAAGAGAAAAATCGGGTGACGCCTCCTCTTCTATGCCACTGCAGATGTCGTCAGGAATCGGAAAAAAAAATTGGCAGCTGAAAACCTATGGAAATCGCAAAACAATCGCAGCTGAAGCCCTAAACTGTAAAGAAGGAGAAGGCTTACCCAATCCGAATCGCGTTCCCAGATATGCCAGCGATTTTGAAGATTCTTGCAGCTGCTGTGGTTTCGACAGAAATTGGAATTTAGAGAGAGAGAGAGAGAAGGAGAAGGAGTCGTGTAATTGTGGCTGCTATGCATTTGTGATTGATCCCCTTCCCAAGAAAACGAGTGATACACAGCCTAGAAAAACGTTTGATGAAAAGAAAAAATTTACCCCAAAAAAACAAAAAAAAAGTGTAGAGTAGCTGGCTGAGTTTGGGCGGAAACAGCAAGTGGGACCCGTTGAAGCTCAGCCACTTTAATATATAGTATAGATTGTAGATATAGATTCTACACCAAGTAAAACTTTTCACTCTAATACCATTGGTGGTCATAATTTTTGAATCAAAACAGACAGTGATGAGAGATTGAAACCTTCTAATATAGGGTAAAAAAAAGAAAAAGGAAAAAAAGATAGTGTTAAATACAAAATGTCTATTGCATCAGTAGGTGCCACATTCCTTAGATGAAAACCTGAACAGTAATTGAGAAAATAATCACTTTGATGCATTTGGTGATTGCAATCTTGTAGTCATTGTAGGAGCCCCTTCATCACCCGAAATACAAGGCCCAATTCAATTAATTATCTTAAAATCCATAAAAGAACTAATTTTCTCATAGGAAGTAATTGCTATCATGACATGGTACAATAGATACTCTAAATGCCTATGTTTAAGGAAAAAAAAAAAGCTATCACCCAAATCATGTTAGGGTAACTGAAAACATTTTTTCTTTTTCTAAACTTTGATAACTATATTATATTCCCTTTAGCTTCCCCACCTCACTTCTCCCAAAACCAAAAGAAAAAAAGAGTACACATTTTCGGAAGCTTAATGTCAGTAATGATAATCAAGAATCATGAAGTCAAGTTGACAATTAAGATTCTGTTAGCTTAACAAGTTAATTGGTCCAAAGCATAATAATGGCTTTAGAATAGGAGCCCAAAGATTAAATATGATCATGTCGAATCTCTAATAACTTGAATTACTTGCTAAATTGACTAAATTCATCAACCACAAGTACTAATGCAGTAATAAGATGTTTGGGAACAATTACACCAACTAAAAAAAAAGGTAAATAAATAAGCACTCAATACTCATATACAAAAAAAAAAAAAAAAAATATGCTGATTAGGTTCTGATTGAACAAATTTTGTTTGCAATATAAATTTGTTCTAGATAAAATGAAAAGAGAAAAGTTTGTTTATTGGATCATCCCATTACATGTTACAATTCTCTCCCTACTTTTAGAGGAAGGAATAAGGGAAGGAAAACTAAACTGAATTGCACATGGACTACTCGCCATTCTTCAATACTCGCTAGACACTTCACACATTAATCACTAAAAATGACCCTCTACGCAACCACATTGCCTATTTAGTGTCAGCTAAAGCGATCTCTCCTTTAGTACTTCTCGTCTGGCTTAAGGGAAGCCTCGAAGTGCTCCCTTCCTCGAGACTACTTATCCCCTGAGTGACTACCCCCCAAGTGTACATCCTTCACAATCACTTATAGTCATTTTACCATCAGGAGTCCCCCACTCTCGTCAAATGTAATGCCCCGAATTCTAAGCACCCAAGACGTTAATAATATATTCTTTCTTTTTAAAATGAGCAAATTAAAAGCGGGTAAAATATGCAGAAAATAATCTTGGAAATAATATCCCGAAAACAAAGAATTTACTGATGTCAAAGGATAAGGAATTTAAAATATTCTGGAACATGTAAGAATGTTTAATTCATTTCAAAATAAATTTCTAAATTAATTGTCACCACTGCTCAACGTCTCTCCTCTGACTCTGAACCTTCAAAATGTTGTAATTTGAAAGGGTGAGTATTTTATAGAAATACTCAGGAGTCTCGGTGCAAATTAATTAACGTATACCACAAATATGCATATAAACATGCAACTGCATGAATATTTCAAAATGATTCCTTATTCGAAAACAAGCATTGTATGGTAAATATATGTTTTTGACCCTCGTATCATGCTATAAAGCAAGTAAATACTAGTGTATAGTAATCAAGTATTGCATGCATATAATAAATATTCTCGTTTCGTCTCGTCCTAAGCATAAAGCAAATAAGCTCATGCATATAATAAACACATAAATCACATATTTACATGCATAATAGCACAGATCAATTAATTTTACGCATTCTTTTGAAAATAACTTTTTCCAGAAAAATGAGACTACTTTAAACTTGTGAGCTGGGTAACCTTTGTAAAAATCTTACTCGCTTATGAATCTTCACGTCTCGTCTAGCCCAAAATAAAATAAATTATTTTAATATAAAAAATAATACTTTATGAAAAGGAAATAAACTTTAGAGACTAAATTGAAACTCTGAAATAGTTTAGGACTATGATTAAAAAGGTTGGTGACAAACTTTAGGGTGGAAATCTGTGGTGCAGCAAACTTTTAAACCCCTTTTTACGAAGCTGAAAACTTTAGAACATAAATAAGTAAATCTAGAATTTGGAGGACTGATTTATGGAATTGCTGAAAACCTGGAGACCCTAATTGCAGAACCAATCTAATAAAAATTCCCAATTGTGCAGAATGAAAATGGAATCGGGTATTAGGTTATTAGGTTATTCAATAGTAACCAAGGCGTGTGACTGAGAGACGCCGAGATCGACGTTGGCAAGCGGGCTTCCGGTGAAAGAATGAACGATGGTAGTCAGGAATGGGGCTCGGTCGAGGTCTCGGTTGGCCAAGGAGTTGTGGCTTGCGATTTTGGGTCACAAGTGTGGGGCTGACAGGGAGCCACGGCCAGCCCCGACTGCCGGTTTGGAGAGTCCACTGAGAGTTGGGTTCGTGGGGTAGGTGGCATGGGCGACGCTTTAGGCTCGGGATCTCAGCCGTGACTTAGAGGACCGAGAGGGAGTCACGGAGGTTGTGGCTTCGGGCAAAGAAGGCCGTAGTGGTTGTTCTCCACGACAATGGGTCGGGTCTTGGCAGGCCTTTTGGAATTCCTGTAGATAACTGGCCAGAAATCGGCTGGTTTCTTGGCCGATGGCAGTGGCGGCGTTTGGGGTTGATTCGGGGGTAACTGCAAGGACTGGAGTGATGGTAGTGTAGGCCGTGTTTGTGTATGGTACAGTGTGTATGTACGATTATGTATATGTGTGTGCATTGATGTGTATCTAACTATTGGTTTAAAGAAGAAAAACAAAAGCATCTGGCATGGAAGGAGACTCACAGATTCTTGACTTGAGAATGGAACTAAATTTCGACCGAAATTTTGTGTGTGTAGTGCGTATGAGAATTGAATGGGTTTATAGATTTTTGACTCAATGATTTCCTTGATTTACTAGGAGATAAAGTTCTAGCATGAATAAGTTTCATAGTAGCTGGAAGTTGACATGGGACAAGTGTTGAGATTGCATACGAGCACAGAATTGGCTTACTTGTAAATTTGGGAGAATTCGTTTGCAATAGAAGTAGGAAAATAGTGAAATTTGATTTTGTTTAAAAGCCTCTACCAGAACTATATCTATAAAATTTTAGTTAAAATAGATTTTTAGTTAAAATAATTGAATTATTTCTAATATATATTTATAAATCATTAATTATAATAGTAGAATAATTGTGGACT
This sequence comes from Nyctanthes arbor-tristis, assembly GCA_963692815.1. Lineage (NCBI taxonomy): Eukaryota > Viridiplantae > Streptophyta > Magnoliopsida > Lamiales > Oleaceae > Nyctanthes > Nyctanthes arbor-tristis. The sequence continues at coordinate 17,375 of CAVNYN010206532.1, read as the reverse complement.
TAATGTGATAGTTGAAATTAAAAGTATTTATGTGACTAGACGGACGTTTCAGGAAATGAATATTAAAATAAGCGAGATTATAGCGATACGTTTTATTTAATAAAATTTTATTTCTAAAAATTTCCGGTTGCTACATCAAAAGACCCAAGTGTTTTGAGGAGAGTGAGTAATAAGTAAGTGATTCCTCATATTTAATTGAAGCGACTACCCCCAAGCATGCATCCTTCACAATCACTTATAGTCATTTTACCATTAAAAGCTTCCTCACTCTCGTCAAAAGACCCAAGTGTATTGAGGAGCATGAGTAAAAAGTAAGTGATTCCTCATATTTAAGCGAAGCGATTCCCAGTAATCAAGTGACACTCAAGATAACTCCATTATATCACCAACGCTAGTGAGTTTCTTCCTTCTTTATCACCATAAGATGACTATTTTATTCCTCATAGAAACCGGAATAGACAGTAAGACCCTTATCAGCATTAACTGTACATAGATTCTTAGATAATTTTGAAGTCCTTTGTTCAAGAATGAACTCAAACGCCACTTTTCCATCCAAAGAGGAGATATCGATTTCTGACTTTCTTTCTAATGATTTTACTTCTACAGTGTGGTTTCTAGAATCCGAGTCAATCCTACATCTTTTGCTTACTCCCCTGTTTTTTCCCCTTCGTCCTCTCTTTCTTTCTTTCGCGTTGATCCTTGGTGTTCTATTTAGGGTTTGTTTTTTGTCCCTGTTGCAGAATAGGTGTTTTTTTTCTTTTTACTTATTTTCATCTCTTATTGCTTTCACCAAAAGGTGTGACATTTAGCTTATTTTGAGTCGTTTTTTCATGTCTTTTTTTAGGGTTTCCTTTTTCCTTCTGTCCCTCCTATGTTTTAGCTTCCCCTTTATAACAATGACCATTAAGAAATCTGCCAAGAAACCTACTAGGTAACCCCGCTCTAAATGCCTTGAAGCGTAGACTTACTCAGGTGATTCTTCGCCTTCCCAGTCATCTTCTCCGTATATAGTGGTAAGAAACTTTCTTCCAAAACTAGCGTTCTTCAACAAGCCACCTTGGGTTCGTTCTTGTCCAAGTTCTCCTCCGCCCCTTCGTACTTTTTAAGAGCTCCTAGTGATAATGAAACCTTAGCCTTTGCTTGCGACTGTGGAATAGCGATTTACATGGATTGCATTCAGACGGGCTTTCATTTCCCTATTCACCCTTTTCTCTCTGGCCTACTTTTTAAGTTCCAACTTTGTCCCAACCAGCTGCTCCCCAAAGGGTGGAGACATCTAATTTATTTTTGTTCATATGTTTAAAACATAAAGTTAATCCTGCCTCCAATCTTTTCTAGGAATTTCTTTGAAATGGAAAAGCCACAAAAAGATGTAGATTGGTCACTTTCGCCCATAGAACTACGGCTACGAGAAGTTCCAACCTTAGCACTAAATCCTACTGCGGATGGAAAAATAGATTTTTCTTTGTTAAATTTCTTAAAGATCAACCTTTCAATTTCATTCAGACATGGCGATTGCCTTCTTTTCAGGCCTTCAACTCCTTTCCTATTTTTCTGACCCGAAGGAAAACTACAAAGACACTCTTGCTAGTGTTGAAGTCGAGGAAGGCACGACCGATACCATATTAGTAGATAAAAATCTGACAGCTGTTGGGATTGGCCATCCGTTACGTAAGCGAAGCCTTCCTTTACTTCGCCCCCTTTCTGTATACTATGATTTGATTTTAATTCGCTTTTTCCACTAACTCTCTTTGCCTTTTCTATTTATCAAGTATGGGCCAGCAAGATTTCTCTAACGAGCAACGAGCCGTCCTGGCTGAACAAAAAAGAGAAAGACGTTCTAAAAAGCATCATCGTTCTGACACTGCACAATCTTCAACTTACCCTTTTGTTCATGATATGCAAGATTCCACAGCTACCTCCTCTCGAGAGCGAACCACATCCCATTCCTTACCTCCATCAGACCTTGCCCCTAAATAGAATGTCGGTTCCTCTCCACCTCCTCCAATGAATCCCTCCAGTGGTCTTAGTAAGCTAAGTGAGATGCCTGCCTCTATTGCTGATATGATCACTTCCACTCTTAACCCTTTAATGATCACTCCCATATCTTACTAGCTCCCTATCTCATCCACTACAACCCCTTGTATTTCGATTCTCCTTTCCCATAATGACGTGCCGCCTAAAAACATATCTATATCTGAACCCCCTCCCTATCGATTAGCTCTTCAGACCTTCCTCCCAAAACCAAGTTATACAGAGCTTCCTCTTTACCTTCAAGATCCAAGGAACTTTTGATTTCTCCCAACCACCTTAACAAAGACCATATAGTCATGCACATGCTTCCTAATTATGAGGAGTTTTCCAACTTCTTAAGTCCCTAAAATGAAAATTACCTCCTGAAAGCGACATAATTTACGGTACAAATGATAAGCACGTCCTCTTCCTTGAATATTAATCATTAGTTCATTATAAGTACCTCTCTAAGTAAGACTTTTCGTCTTTAGATGTTATCAATTTCATGCTCATATCATAGCCGCGCCAAATCTAATGTTGGAGCAGTTAGCAACGCTTGCCATGAGCGAGCTGCTATCCAAGTGGAGCGACATGAGAGATCGGGACAAGCTCTATCAACAGGTTGAAACTCTGAAAGATCAAGATTTAAGGCTTTCGAGTGTACAGGTTCAACTGAATGAAGTCAATACCGAAGTAGAAGCATTTCAGGAAGAAGTTAAGTCACTAAAGCTGGATCTGGAAAAGGCTAAGCGAGTTGCTTCAACTAAAGAAACTATGATCTAGGAAAAAGATAAACAATCTCTTGTACAAGACTAGTTGGCTCTCTGGGATTCCCTAATCGCTTCCAAGGATGACATTATATCAAGAAAGAAACACACTTTGGCAATTGGAAAAGAGTGCTTCCTAGGATGGCCGTCCGTGACTTTCTTAAATCAGATCACTTCAAAATGATCAAAGGGAGTTACGTGGTCGCAGGGAGGGGATCCAGATTGCGAGCGGCCAATGCTTGGTCGGAAGAAAGAAATCATAATCTAGATATGTCAACCTTTCCTTACCTCCCTAGTGACGAGGTTAGCTTTAGTGATGAAGAAGAGGAAGAAATTGAAGAGCTGGCTGTGGATAGTGATGACAATGACTCAGTTGCATAGTCTTTTTTTACTTTCCTTGTCATTTTCTCCTTTTATTTGATCATTTTGGATATTGCCACATTTGGTGACTATCTATTATTAATGAATTATCTTTTGTATCTTAGACCGTCTTTCTAAAGCGATTTATGATTTGAAGCGAAGACTGTTATTGTCTTAAAAAATAAGTGGGAACTCCCTTTAAGCGCTTTTAGGCATTACTTTGTTTTCAAGGTGCATTTTATTCCAAAGTGTGTACCATATCAAAGGTGAGTAACAACGTTCCTTTGAGTAATTCATCATTTTTGAACCATCATTGAGTACTTCAAAGATCGAAGAGTGATTCGTAGTTTGAAGGTGAGTACCACCTTGACGAGCGATTAGACCGCCTCTTTGAGTGATTTGTGGTTGAAAGCGAATGCCACATTGAGGAGCGATTAGGACCGCCTCCTTAAACGATTGTTAGTCGAAGGTGAATACCGCCTTGAGGAGGGATTAAAACCACCTCCTTGAATGATTTATAGTTGAAGGCAAGTACCGTCTCGAGGAGCTATTAGGACCGTCTCCTTGAGCGATTTGTAGTCGAAGGTGAATACCGCCTCGAGGAGTGATTAAAACCGCCTCTTCGAGCAATTTATAGATGAAGGCGAATACTGCCTTGAGGAGCAATTAGGACCGCCTCCTCGAGCGATTTGTAGTTGAAGGAAAGCTTCCTTTAAACAACCATTCTTCATTCATAGTAATACGGGAATTAGTATCCTTACTGAAGCAACAGAAACAAGCGATACTTAGTGAAACCACAAAAAAAGCGATACTCAGTGAAATGACATAAACAAGCGATACTTAGTCAAATGACAAAACAAGTGATTCTTAGTGAAATGACAAAACAAATGACACATCAATAGGAATGACATATAGTGAGCGAGTATTATATTCAGAGTAAACTTCAGTTAACTACAATTCAAGAAAATTTTCAGTCTTCTGAGACGCTCTTCCGATCTCAGGTCTTTATTAAAACATTTTAATGATCTATCTTCTTTTATTCTTTCGTCTCCTTGCCTTCTTCTTATTTGTTCTGCTTTACTCAATGGCTATTTATTAGCGTATCAACTAGTGAGTAGGAAGTCGATTAAGAGTATGTAAGAGAAAGGCGTATTTCATGAAACTACCTTTTCGCCAATCACCTCATAGTGATACCTCTCAGGTAGTGGGAAACTTCATGGCCTGATGTTTTGTAGACACAATTGCACTGACGTCGTTCAACAATGGCCTCCCATAAATCGCGTTGTATGCGAATCGAGCCCTGACTACCACAAAAGGGGTCATTATCGCTGCTACTGTTGGTTGAGTTCCCACCACTACCATTAGGTTGACATCTCTCTTGGGCTAACCACTCGTCCTCCAAACCCTTGCAATAGGGTATGAATCTGCCTTATTGAAATTTCTGGGATTTTCAAGGCCTGAAATGCTTCCTAGCTCAAAATGTTCATTGTGCTTCTAGTAGCAATCAACACTCGCTAGATCGGAAGAGCACACGTCGACATCAAAATTAGTGATATCTCTGGTAATTACAAGAGCATCATTGTGTGGCAAAGAGATCCCCGCTAAATCTGCATCATAAAAAATAATAGGCTGAGAAAAGTGACTTTGATCAGCGATGATGTGATTTATTTGAATAGAGCGTGAGTAAGCCTTCTAACTATTCATAGAGTCGGCTTTCCCTGCTATTCCTCCTGTAATCACATTAATCACTCCACTTCTAAGTCGGCCATCATCTGTCTCTCTCTGAAATTGGTAACACTCCTCAGTGGTATGACCATGATCCTTATGAAATTCACAAATCCACGTTTTGTCTCGCTTTCCTACACTGGAAACCATTTTACTAGTAGGGATTTCATCTCTTCAATTCTTTGGACATCATTAAATGATCTTTGCATAAACATGTTACTACCAGCAGCAGACAGTCTCCCAGATGTCTTTGTTTTCTACTGTATGAACATTTGGTCACTGGTACACATATAGATTGTTATACCTTTGTCGACTTGAGTATTTCATCTCATCCCCAAACTTACGTGAATCATTACTACCCTGGAAGAAATCTTGGGGCGCCCTTCTAGGGACCTCCTCCTCTATTTTCTGCTTACTTCTATGCAATTGCTCAGTACCAAATCGCGTAGAAGCACTTAACACTTCCTCTTAGTCTATGTGAGATTCTGCTTGCTGTAAAAGCTCCACCATAGATTCTGGAGGCTTTTTGGAGATGCTGGCGTAGAGTTCCTAATTCCACAACCCTGTCAGTAGGGTAGACATCACACTAGTCATTTGTAAATCATGAATTCCCAACATCGCTAGATTGAATCGAGCAATTTATGCTCTCAAAGACTCCCTTGAATCTTGTACAACCTGCATTAAAGCCAATAGAGTCTTCTTCTTCCTGGAGCTTCTTGAGAAACAAATGGCGAATTTGTTAGCTAACTCAGAAAAGGTTCCTATTGATCCAACTGGAAGCGTATCAAACCATTCCCTAGCATCTCTCTTCAATGTCATAGGAAGGGATCTGTAAGCAATGGCATCTGGCCATCCATGGAAGCTAATTCGATCCTGAAACATTCTCAAATGATCTATAGGATCTCCAGTGCCATCATGCTCTCCACAGGCTCCCAGAATTTTGGTGCTAGAGTTACTCTAGGCATAGCATCAGTAAACAGATCCTGTTTCATGACAATTGGCCGCGACTGATCCTTCTTCATGGCCATAGCTTCCTCTATCTTCTGTGAAACTAACAAATCCAACATATGAACTACATCTCTATCCCCTGCGGCTTGTTCAGGCTCCTTAGTCTACTTTGAAACAATAGGCGAAGCCTGTCAAGTAGTGTTTTTGGACAAAATTTGCGTCAACAAATCTAGCTGATCCGACATTGCTTTGAACTTTTGACCTATTCCCTCCGTTGGATTAACTGGAGCTGATGCCGATTGTGTCTGAGGAGCGGAAACCTCAGGGAACCTAATTTACCTGTCTTTTTTTCCCCAACAACATTTTTTAATTTTCACTGGGAAATTTCAGCTTTCAATTTTGGAGGCATATTTTCACTGTTTTGAGAGCAATTATCGGTTTGATTCATGCAGACGGCGCCAATGATTGAACAAATTTTGTATGCAAGATAAATTTGTTCCAAATAAAATGAAAAGAGAAAAGTTTGTTTATTGGATCATCCCATTACATGTTACAATTCCTTCCTTATTTAAAGAGGGAAGAATTGGGAAGGGAAAACTAAATTGAATTAAACATGGACTATGCACCATTCTTCAATACTCGCCAGACACTTCAAGCACTAATCACCAAAAATGACCCTCTACACGACCACGTTGCCTATTGAGTGTCAGCTAAAGCGATGCCTCCTTTAGTACTTCCCGTATGGCTTAAGGAAAGCCTGGAAGTGCTCTTTTCTTGAAGCGAGATGACTTCCTGATTCATCGTGGAATGAGACTAATCCCCTGAGCGACTACACCCAAGCGTACATCCTTCACAATCACTTATAGTCATTTTACCATTAGGTTCCAATAAGTCAAAAGAGATATATGATATATAGTATTAAAAGCAATGTGACTCCACAGACATACAGTTATGGCAAAAAAAGAAATAAACTATGCTGATAGATAACAATTAAAAATAAAGAAATCTATGAAATTCCAAGGTTGGTTCTATCAAATTTATAAGTTAAAAACTAAAAGAAAAAATGGGTTAAATGGCTATACAATCATGCATATCCTTCAAGCTAGAGGAATTGAAACAACTACTGAGTAAATAAGATCCAGAAGGATGTCACTCACACTACATTAACAAGCATGCCATAGTCATCGAACATCACTCACTCCCACTAGTTGAGTCTGAAACCTAGCTGTGCCCTTCTGCATTATAGGATTCCTTCATGCTGCCTTGTAATCCCGACATATACAATCCTTGCTCCCCATACCCGCAATAATTTGGGACATTCTCATCGGATTTCATATATGTTGTCACAGAAGAATAGCAATATGAAGCCATGCAGGCCAAGTAAGAATTCGACGAGGAGGTTGGATTATAATCCAAAATTTGGAGGGGAGGGGGGACGAGAGAGAGAGAGAGAGAGAGAGAGAGAGAGAGAGAGAAGAGACCTAATTGGATGGTAGACCTTCTTTCATATCTTCAAAGATAAGGAATACTGATGATCAGTGGAAGATTGGGGATTGGAGAAGATTGGGGCAATTAAGGATTTGAATTCAAAGGAAGGAGGCGTATAGCAAGGAGGGGTTTTAGAGAATATGTTTCCTATAGTGTTTATATGCAAATTAGTGAAAGGATATCTATACTTGCCTTTAAATGCCCAGTAAAAGTCACTTTCCAAAAAAAAGCCCAATAAAAGACTTCATAGAACAACACAATGGTCTGTGCGACAATCAAGGAGCCACCTTTGGAAACACAAACACGTGCCGGCCAATTAAAAGATTCCAATATGAGGCTCATTCCCAAAGAAAAGTTCCTATTTTCAACCAATAACAATAAAGGGGAAAAAACACCAAAAATGGAAAGTAAAATTTTCCCGCCCAAACTCATTCAGCGGCTATTCCTCTATATAATAATATGTATATATAAGATAAGATTAGATTTTCAACACACTTCTATACCTATCTCTGTAAATACATTCAAGAGTTTTTCTTTTTAAATTTTTCTCGCCTAAACTTTTGATCAACATTTCAGTTAATATTTGTGTTATCCTTATTTTATTTTATTTCATTCCTCTTTTCTAAATTTTTTATTTTATTTTATTTTACTTCTTATATTATCCAAAAATAATCCATTTTTTGTCCTCAAATTCATTTGCAAATTTTTATTTTTAATTAATTAATTAATTAGTTAACTAATTATTTATTTATTTTGCAACCAACCATCATTCATTCATTCAAATAAAAAAAATCAATGGATGTACAGTGAAGGATAGAGCAAATGTTCCCAACGTTGGTTAACAAAAATTCGCCAAAGAGTACTTAGATATGAGATCAGCGACCACATTAGCTCTGTTGAGATGCCTCGTTAACTCAAAGATTCGTTCCATATTCAAAAATCACTTTTTTCATCTGTTGTTCCACTGTCATTTGAATACCAGTGAGGAGATCAAGACATCTTGCTATATGTGGGTTGAATTCCATGCATTTAAGGCTTAAGCATAGCATCTCCTTGGCAAGTTACGATTCATGGTCCATCAAAGACTTTTTTAAAAAGAATATTTTTATATGAAAAACAAAATCTATATATATACACTTAAATAGATGATAGTTTCCTCTCTTTGTTTTCCCGCCCAAAAGTCACCTTCCAATACCGTCTTTGTGATCTTGGCTCTTGATTTTATCCACATGATCTCCGCTGCTGATTTATTTTGTTTTATTTTTTTATATCAAATTAATTAATTGATTTGATTATCCATTTCCCTTTTCATTTTTTAAACGTTTTATCTTTAATATTGATTTTCAAATTTCAGATTTAGTCTCCCATATCTACAATCCGAATTTAGTTTAAACACAATATATTACTAATCATTTCTTAATTAACCTGAATCATCAATCCACATGTATAACCTAAATAATTACTACTTATATTTAACCACATATAGAATATGGTATATTATATACCCTAGTCATGCCATTGTACATTAAATCAAACCTATTTGCAAATGAATTCTGTTGGACAGTAAAAATACATCTAATCATGGTAATTTCAAAACAATCCTAGTTATACTACAATCCTAATTTACAAAAACTAATAATAATCTTATTTATATTGAGTTAGTTATCATAGATCACCATGCATGGTATGATTATCCTTATCAATAACTCAAATATCAAAATAATTAATTATTACTTTGATTTTGCATTTCCCTTTTAATTTTTTAAACATTTATTCTTTTAGTATTCATCTTCACCGAATCTCAAATTTATTGCCCCAAATCTACAATTCTAATTTAGTTTAAACACAAGATATTACTACTTGTCATTGCCTAATTAACCTGGATCATCCATCTACATGTATACCCTAAATAATACTACTTATATTTAATTATAGATAGAATATGCCGTATTATATACCCTAATCATGTCATTGTACATTAAATCATATTTATTTGCAAACGAATTCTCTTGGACAGTAAAAGTACAACTAATCATTGTAATTTCAAAACAATCCTAATTATACTACAATTGTAATCATGGTGAACAAATTACACAACAATCCTAATTTATGAAAACCAATTATAGTCATATTTATATTGAGTTAGTTATCACAGATCACCCTGCATGGCATGATTATCCTTATCAATAATTCAAATATCAAATTAATAAATTATTAATTTGATTTTAAATTATTACTACTTATCATTGCTTAATTAACCTAAATCATCCGTCCTTATGTATACCCTAAAAATTACTACTTATATTTAACTATATAAAGAACATGCTATATTATATACGCTAATCATGCCATTGTACATTAAATCATATCTATTTGTAAACAAATCTCTTGGACAGTAAAAATACATATAATCATGGTAATTTCAAAACAATCCTAATTATAATACAATCCTAATCATGGTAAACGAATTACACTACAATCCTAATTTATCAAAACTAATAATGCTATGACATCAATCTTTTTCTAAAAATTGTAATGACTTTATTGTTCCTTCCTTTTTTTTATTTTTAAAAGAATTCATGGACTGTCATTTTTTTTTAGAGAGAATGCACAAGTACCTCACAAGATCATTGATGGGAAAAAATTTTTGTTATTTGTTTGTGAACATGAAATATGTTGGCTTCCTGCTGGGACCATGAGCTCTCACAACTGCACGCAGGACGATCAAATTACCCATGTTTCTGAGAAGAAATTTTGGAGTGGTTTTGCCAACAATGAAAATAATAATTTGTTTTCAAATAGAACATATAGTGTCCCCTTCACCCTTTTTGCTGTCAATTTTCTCAAGTTGGTAAATAAACAACTTTAAAATTATTTCTAAATTAAATGACACAATCATGTTTTCATTTTCTTTGAAATAAATAATTTCTCACATCTCTACTTAGTCATCCTATGTACCAAATTTCAAAACCCTAAATATCAATGTATAAAATTAAATAAATATAACAAAATATGTTGAATATAAAATTCAAAATATATTTACATGTAATGGTAACTGCTATAAGTGAAAGGCAGATAGGCTACATCCTAGAAGCACCCGTCTTCTTCACCTCGATTCTGACTAGGATAAAAATATCTAATTTTGCATCTTTTTTTCCCGCTAATTACTAGTCATTTTGCCTTTTAATTTGCATACCTTATTTTTAAATACTAGTCCATCATAAGATCTAATTTTGCAACTCAAATTATATAAGGTCTTTTTTCCCTGTATTCTTCACTTGGACTTTCAATTTATACATGGCATAAATAATTTGAGCATTCTGATTATTAAATATCATGCTTAATCTAATTAGAGCATAAATAAATGGTTAGAGCATTCTGCTCTAATTCAATGTCTAATTGTTTTTATCATAAACAAATAATAGGCATTTATTGGAAACCTTCTATCAAAAGTTCTCATCCTTTGTTTTCAGCCCAATAAAATTACAATAAAACACCCACAAATATTGTGTCCAGTACCAGAATTACTTTTTTCAAAGGGGGAGTCAAGTTTTTCATCTTCATCCTCCTCATTACCAGCCACCATCTCGGCTTCATACGCGCTATCATCTAAGAATACGAATGGCAATGGGAAGGGTATTACCCGATACCCGCGAGTACCCGCCCCTTTAAGTATCGGGGTGGGTATGGGGTGAAAAATTCCGCCCTGAAGTCTTATCGGGGCGGGGACGGGTTGTGGCCGCCCAACCCCGCCCCGATAACCGGTCTCTCTTTTTTTTGAAAAAAATATTTTATTCCCTATGAAGTTTCGATTCCAGATGCCAAAGATGAAACTGACATGATACTTAAAATGGCTTTTCATATAGTTTTAATTCCATTTTTTCCTCATTTTTTTAGTTATTTCTTAACGGAGAGGATAACGGGTATTTTTTTTTGTACCTGCCCGAATCTCCCCCACCCCGTACCCGATTTAAACGGGTACGGGGCGGGGGATTCCTTAACGGGGCGGGGCCGGGAGAAGGCATACCCGCCCCGTTGCCATTCCTATTGAAGAACGGAGTTTCCGGGTCCCCACTTTCAGGAAACGGAGCAACATATTCAAAATCCTTCATGGTCGAAGCGATAATTCAGGTACAACATCAAATTTGTCGCTTTCTTGCAAGAAATCCCCAATTTTTTGAACCCTAATTGATAACCCAATTTTTATTCGGAAGAGGAGCAGAGCTGATTTTCAAAAAGTGGAAGAACCGATGTTGGATGGCAGGGACGTCAAGTTGTTTGATATCATTTTTTTGTATCAAAATCTCGCGATATTTTGGTTTAAGTTCATATCTCACGGGATTGTCATTTTCTTAGAAAAAAGATATGTACCTGAACAAGAACCTGAAGCGAAGGCTACTAATAGCGGGATTGAATTGATTTTTAAAACAGGGAAAAAGCTGTATGTAAGTTTAGGTTCAAGGACCGCTTTAGGCAATGCAGGTAAAGAGTGGCTAACAAGACACGTTATCTTCACCTATCCCCAGAACTTCACCCCCAAAACCAAGGATTTTTCTCTCCCTTCACCCACTGATTTGCTCTCTTCACACCCAAAATTTCGGCAAAAAAGACGGAAATCTGCACAACCCGACAGCAAATCGCTCAGTTTTTTGTTTAAAAATTCGATCTCATTCTCTTCCGATCTTTATGAACGATGAAAACGTTCATGTTCAAAGACCAGCCTCGAAAACATTCATGTTCAAAGACTAGCCTCAAAAAACCTTTGTTCGGATTGGCTCCGATTCAATTATCTGAGCTTTCGGGTTTCCACTCTTTACCAGACAGCTCCGATTTCCTCTTAATTTCCAGATCCCCTTCAAACCCTAAGAAGTGCTGATGTGAGTAATTAATTTTTCAGTTTCAAGATGGCTGCTATTTTTGATCAATTAATTGTTCAGCTTTCAAATGGCTACAATTGTTCAGTACAATCCCTCCAGCAGATTTAAATGCCTGAGTCCTGAATTAAAAATTTAAAATGCAAACGACAACAGGATGTTATCTTGACATACAATTATGTAACATTTGCTATGGTAATTTGAGAACTAGAACACTTTTACCTTACCATAAGCTTCAATCATACTGTTTGTCATATTAAACTTGAGGTATAAGGTGTTGAGGTTTGGGAAAACACTTAAAAGATTGTTATGTGTTGCCGGAGACTGCAATAATGGCATCTAAATAAAGCACTTGGAAGCTATGCATGCTTTTGATGTCTACAACATAATTAAATGAGCCATCTATGCCATATCGATATTTGATATATGAGGTCAATACATAACTAAAAATCATAGTTAGTCAAGATACCTCCAGATGTGTTAAAATTCTTGAACTCAGAATTGTGATTTAGATGCAGCTCCTCTAAATTGGTTAAAGCATGTAGGTAACTGGTAAGTGATGAAAAATTAACCATTACAAGTGCATTTTAGATCCTCTCTTGACGAATGAAATCAGTTTTCTCAGAAAAAAGCTGGGAAAGAAAAATAACAAGAGCGTAGATTAGTAGATGAAAAGAAAAATAATAAGAGTATAGATTAATAGAAAAATAATAAGAGCAAATTGGGATAATGTCTTTTTTTTTTTTTTTTGTAAAAACAACTGCCATGCTCTTAGATTGGATTCTTCCCCTTATACCTTTTGCATTCAATACTGAAAGACAAAATAATCTTCTCATTTTATTTTATTTCCCCTTTATATAATTGTTGTTTGAATTGTAATTTGTATTAGGTCCTTGAAATTAAAAATTAAAAATTAAAATAAAAAAATTGAATCATTGGATCTTGAAATAATTATTTCTAGTTTCTATTCCATTCTTCTCAGTGCTTCCACTCTTTCATTCCTTATCCCAATATGGACATGTGGAATTGTTGATAGTATGTATTTTTCTTGAACTGTTTGATGATAGTGCTGGATTTTCTTCAATTTCTTTTGGCTCCAGCTTTTTATGATTAATCTCTGGTGGGTTTCTATTTAATATTCCATTTCTTTGGCAGTGTTGCTTTCATAGTGATTCAAGAGTAATTTTTAGTTTGCCAGTATGTATCAAAGTTCTGAAACTTCTATCGTAACACTGAGGCTGATTCACAGGAATTATTCCAACACTTGTTCTTTATTTCTATTTGATATTCTGATGATGTATTTGTTTGGATAAGACATCAAGTCCACTACAATCTTGTCTTCAATGAAAACTTAAAATAGTCAATGTGCTCATGAGGGCTTTAACCCAAAAAAAAAATAGGTACTAGTTTAGTAGTGTGGAAGTGAATTTCTGTTAGTTTAGAAGCAAATAGATTGATAACAAAAAGGTGCAAATAGAGCCATGTCCTTCGTTTGGTTTAAAAAGGATTAAAGGTTCATTGGATTTTGAGCTTCTTTCATACGTCTGATGTGTTTGATGTTGTAGATAAGCCCTATGGTTATCTTAAAACTACTTGAGAAATGCGGTACTTAGATTTGGTCTTTTGCTTTAAAATTTTTGATGCAGATACTCTGATTTTTACATGCTTGTTAAGTCCTGTTCATAGGACAGATTTTGCTGAAATTTCTCTAGGATCTTTGAAAAAAAAAAATTACATGGTAAATTACAAAATAATTTCAGAGTTTGGTAAATTGAATTGGAAAGCCAGTTGGTACAATTTTGCTCTTCTTGATTGTCCTCATATTTATCTTGGTTTTAGTTTGCTAAGAAACCTGATGATCACCCTTATGTTGTGAAACATGTAGGATGAGAGTCCGCGCTACAAACTCAAATGTTGATAGACAGCCGTTTTGAGAGATGATGGTTTGATCATCATGGAGCATTTAAAAGAGCTCTTATGGCATTATTTTTTCGCTTTCTATGATGTATCTTCCTTTAATATTGTAGTTAAAAGATAGAAATTGTTGTACAGAGATTTAATTCTATGTTTCCAGATACTTTCGATGACAGTTGAAATGTATTTACAGATTTTTTACCCCTCTAAAGTACATGCGAAATTTACAAATTTTATGTAGTTTTGTTTGAGCATTAAGCAATATGTTGAGTAGGTCGCTTAGTCAGCTATCCCAGTTTAAGCAAAGCATTACATAATGGTAAGCTAAGTTCTCATGTTCACATATTTAGATATGAGATGGCCATCAAGCTAATTATATGAGTACTTGACTAGAATCAGCCCTCAAATCATGCATAAGAGCCAACAAGTCGCTTATTGACTGTGCACTCTTGCTGCTAGGTGGAAGGTGCGGCTTTAACGCTATGCCACAACTTGTGCCTTTTAGAACAAGGACAAGAGGGCAGCCATGGCCATGCTGCCTAAGTGCCTTCGAATGCAAACTCTAAACAATCCAACATCAAATAGAATAAAAACAATATGATATCAAAATATAAATAGTCACCTCCCCAAATTGTTCAAAATATGCAAGTCAAATTCTTAAACTCAAAACAGTAGCCTTCCACCTAATGTAAATGAACAAAAATATTTCTCTATGCTGCACTTGGGATGGCACATTCTAGCTTATGGCTCTTGCACACTCAAACTTGAAAATACACCACATACTATATGAATCAATAAAAAGGAAACATTTTGAATCAATAAACTCAAACTTCTAAGCTTGGCTCAAGATGCCATTGAATAATTCAAATAGATTCTATCAAACAATGGCTCCATTCTAGCCTTCCATTCAAACAATGTATTCTGGTTTTTCCTTCTTAGGATAGAGTTGTTTTCTCCTGCAACAAGAGAGAAATAATCCATTTTGTTCTCCTTATGTGTAGAGAGAAGATGTTGTAATCCTTTTGCAAGTATTGAAATTTTTCTACAAGTTTTACCCCTCGTTTCTTGTTCATCTATTTTCTTAGTTTTCTCATTTCAATTGGAAAGTTTGTATGCCACTTCTACAACTTCCTCCATAAAAGGTAGCATCGGAAGCTAAATCAATCCTAATATAAATTTTTACATATAAATGTGATTCTTTGTCAAATGTATATGTGAAATTCATTGGTAGCCGGAACCGTCCCATTTCAAATATTCAATTTAATAGGGAAAAAAACTACCAAATTCTTCTGGAAACCAAGAAATCAAATATGGGTCCGAAGTTAAACATGCCTTTTTTGCCCGCAGATACCATTAACATCATCTGTAACCCAGTCCAATTTCTCAAATAGCCTTCAAATTTTATACTTAGACAAATATAATGATCACAACAGTCCAATACATTTTCTTTTCACCAAAACAATTCAAAAAAATGCATCTAAAAATGCATCTAACACGAGCATGAACAGATCTCAACAGCTTTTAACTCAAAATGAAACTCTTCAATCTTCTTTGTGAGTTAACATTTCCAAAGACAAACAAAGTTCAAGCCACACCAATGTTCTATAATAAAACACAATTTTTTCAACCCAATAAAAACACAACAAAACATCCACTACATTTGTTTCCAAAAATAGAATTACCTCCTTCAAAGGGGGAGTCAAGTTCTTCATCTTCATCCTCCTCATTAGCGGCCACCATCTCGGTTTCATACGCGCTATCGTCAAATATCGGAGTTTTCGGGTCTCCACTTTCAGAAAATGGAGTGACATTTTCGACATCATCCATGGTCAAGACGATTATTAAGGTTCAAGCTCACTTTCAAGCCTTCTAGCAAGAAACCCCCAAATATTTTAGCCCTAATTGTCGTCGGACGTGTCAACCGAGAGAGAGCAGCGTTGTTTTCTGGCAAAATAGGGAGATTTGGCTGAGAAGTTTATAAAATATGAAATTTTGGTTTTTTTTTAATCAATATCTCGTTTTACTCAAAATATCGCTGTATTTTGGTTTAAACTTACATCTCGCGATATTGCATTTTCCTTACATAAAATTCATTGCCTGAAGAAGAACCTAAACCAATACCTACTAGTAGCCCGACTCGTTAAAACAGCTCCCTCCCCCTCAAGCTTGGCATCCACATTGGCAGCCCCTTTCCTTCAAGTAGAGGGAGTTATATTCTTAAAAATAAGAAAATTCTTAAAACAGCTCCCTCCCCCTCAAGCTTGGCATCCACATTGGCAGCCCCTTTCCTTCAAGTAGAGGGAGTTATATTCTTAAAAATAAGAAAATTCTAACAGTTGACTGAAAAAATTCAAGTATTAGGGTATTAGGACTTCTTTTTCATTTCAATTAAGTACCTACTCATGAGATTAATGGCATAATATACTACTTCCGTCTCAAAAAGATGGTCTTATTCATTTTTTTACATAGATTAAGAAAAGTTCATTTTTAGTATTGAAAAAGTAAATTTTAACATTATTTCTCAATTATGATGTTTTATTTATTAATTATTCTAGTTTAATAATTTTATTTTTGGATAACTATACATATTAAATATGGGCATATAAGAGAGCTAATATTTCCACTATTTTTTAAAATGGAAACTTGACCATATTTTGGGATGGACAAAAAAGAAAAACTGGACTATCTTTTTGAGACACATGTAGTAATAAAATAAAATTAAACTAGTTTCAAAATTTACTTTTTTTTTCTTTTTAAACATCCAATATCATTAATGTAGATCACTATAGACAATTGAACCAATGCACCGGGGAATACAACTAGACCATGAGCCATATAGATTAAAGCAGAGAGCAAAAGAGGCTATAGTGTGGGCGGCCCTATTCCTTTCTCGAGGAATATGACTACAAGTGCTACAGCCAAACTTGGTCAGAAGCACCTTGATCTCCCTGATTATGGAGGCATTATGCAAAAAGTTAGATTCAGCATTCAAGTCTTGTACCAATACAAGGCAATCTGATTCAACATAATCGATCTTCAGCTGATTATTGCTAGCAAGTTTTAATCCCGAAAACGATGGCATAGCTTCTGCATCTTCTACACAAGGAATTCCATCAAAACATTCAGCCAAAACTCCCATAACTATACTAGAATCATTGCGAATAATAGCCCCGATTGAGAAGCTACTAAGAGCTTCGTTGGCTGAAGCATCAACGTTAAGTTTCAAGCATCTTGTTGGTGGCGTAATCCATTTAACTTCACTACAATCCCTCAGGCTAACCTGGAA
>CAVNYN010206530.1:0-44399 GCA_963692815.1 Nyctanthes arbor-tristis | reverse complement strand
AACTCAACAATACATGGAAGTCCCCCCCCCCCCAAAAAAAAAAAAAAAAGCACCTCATATTTATGCAAATTGCATACATCCGTCAATTTTTGTGTAATTCTTTGTAATTTCGTAGATGTATGAATTTAAATTGTAAGAACAACATTGGAATAAATTATACGTATATATCAAACAAACCATAAAAATTAAGACTATTGAGGGACATATCAAGGTTGTCCGTGCTTTCAGTAAATAATGAAAATTAATAACAATTATTATTTAAGTCAATAATAATTGGTTGTCAAACAAAAAGACTATTATTTCAGAAGCTTGTCATTTCTTTAATAGAAATTAAAGGCCATTATTTCCACATAGGACCATTGTCAAGGGCCCTCCCTTGTACTACATTCTATAAGATTCCTCCGTCCATTTGTTCATGGAAAAAGTAAAAATGGGGGGAAAACTAAGGTTTATGAAATAAGTAAACAATACCTAAAATGACTATGATCAATGAATTTTGCATCTGGTAAGGTATTTCAAAGCCTGACCTCATGAATTGCTGAACAAATTTCATTAGATCCTTGGTAAGCTTTCGAATCTTCATATGCAATAAGCTCAATAGATAAACTACTTTGTCCACAATAAGCCACTGTCAAGTACTCTCACTCTTGTAGAAGCGTTGACGGCTTGATTTTTCCACGTATGTGTAACGTCGTAAAGGGGCCTCCCTTTTACTTGTCAAGTGAATACGTTAAATTCTCAACTATTCAGGGGGCTGCTTTGGCGTGTAATTTTGTGCTAAAAATATGTAGAATATTATTGTTGTTGTTGTTGTTGTTCTTCTTCTTCTTCTTCTTCTTCTTCTTCTTATTATTATGATCATCATAATCATCATCATCATCATCATTATTATTATCATTATTATTATTATTTTGCTCTTGTTTTTCTCCAAAGAATGACGATTGTACGTGGACTCCCTCCGTGGAATATGTCAAATCTGGCTTTATTTAAAATTTGAGTCTCTCTGGCATCCTATTATAATTCATCTCGATTTTTTTTTTTTAATATTGCAGAGGGAATGCTGGGGAAGAGAATTGAACCCAAAACTTAGGGTGTGAAAAACCATTTGGATGTCGCTAAAATGTGGAAAGGCAAAAATAATTGGCATCTCTCATTCTTGTACATTGTTGCCTTGTGCATCTCTCATCTTTTGTATTCCCTCCATCCCAAAAAGATAATCCACTATTTCATTATCGTCCATCCAAAAAAAAAATAGCCAGTTTATTATATTGAGCATGTATTTTAATTTTTCATTTCCATATGTGTCCATAATAAATTATTATTATTCAACCACCTATGCATTGAAAGTATTTCAAACAATTAATGAGACTATTCAACTAACTATCTATGCATTGAAAATGTTTAAGATCATTAATGTGATATGAGAGTATATGTGGAAAAATAAACCAAAATTTAATATTTCAATCATATTAACTATCGTTTCTTAATTTATATGAAAATAACTACTGGACTATCTTCGTGGGATAGATGGAGTATAATTTTTTTGTAAGTCCATTTATTTATGAATTTTAAATTATAATAACGACGTTAATTGTCTTCACTTCGGATAGAAAATAAGGGCCATTAATTATTTCCACAAAGCACCGTTGTCTAGGTCCATCTTCTACACTAGCTTTCCTCAATTGATTAGTTCTTGGGGAAAGAGAACAAGAAGAAGAAGATGACAAAATAAAGAAAATTTCACGTCTATTTTCTAATAAGGAATCTCTAATTATCTCTACCTTTGTTTTTATTAAATATATAAATAAATGCAAGAGATGTCGTGATCATGATTTTCTAGACCTGGCTTGATCACACAATCACTGACTCATATTACATTATACTCCATATGTATATATAGTTCAAATGAACATAGCAGTCATATATTGTTAGCTCAAAAGATACTATATGTATATATATATATATATATATATTCTGGCCGAATTATAAAAAATGATACTTAAAGAGCAATTTACGAAGAGTGGTATATGTATATTAATGTACTTTGATAATAAAAATTTATACACACATCTTTTTTGTAATGTAACACTCTAATCTTTTTATTTTAGCAGATTAGCCCACAATTTGTCATGTAAAATATTCATCTTTTATATCAAATAAACATAATATGTTTTGCTAAGTAGTAACTTTAAAAAATGCGGTTTATACGTTTGGAAGACTTTGGAGTTCTTTTATTTTAAATTTGAGATCTTCATACTGATTGAGAGAGACTTTGTCCGAGTCTTTGCGTATAACTTACTCTAGCAACTTGCAACTGATGCTATTATAAATAGTGCTGCTCAATGCACCCAGAACTCAATCCTTGGATGATATTACTTCTTGTTCTCAAAATGAATGCCTACCAAAAACTTGTTCAGCTTTTTTGTTTTCTTGCTGTCACTTAAAAGCTTGAGAGCTGATTTTGCCATCTATACGAAAGTGAATGATATTAAAATCAAGTGCTTAGATAGGGAGAGAGAAGCTCTTTTCAAGTTCGAGGAGCTTATTGATGAGTATGGAATCCTCTCTTCCTGGGGAACTACCCAAGAGTGCTGCAATTGGAGCTGTGGCAACCACGCTAATATGCTGGAATTAAGGACACCATCCCAGAATGGTTTTGGGATCATTCATGTCATCTCGATTGCTTGAATTGCAGTACTTAAGTCATCTCGATCTTAGTGACAAATGATTTTAATGGTAGTAAAATCCCAGCATTTATTGGCTCTCTAGGTGGATTACGACATCTTGATCTCATAATTGATTCTAATTTCGGCTACTCAGTTCCATAACATCTTGGCAACCTCTCACAATTGCAGTTTCTCAATCTCAGGCAACAATATGTTACACAGCTCTGATCTTAATTGGCTTTCACGACTCCAAGCATTGAGATTTCTTTACTTATGTGAAGTGAACCTAGAAGAGGCTACCAATTGGTCTCAGGCAATAAGAAATCTACCAACATTGCAAGAGTTACATATGCCTGAATATCAATTGGTCTCTACTGAAAAATGCCTCTTATTCTTTTTCTGTGATCGATCTCTCAAGCAATGAGCTCTCATTTTCTTCTCTATTACAAGGTAACATACCTGATACTAATGGAAATGCAGTCTCCCTTGAGTTCCTTAATTATGCTGGCCAATAATAGACTTGAGGGTGCTATTCCTTCATCCATTTGGAATCTGAGTAATTTAGAATATCTATATCCGTCTTACAACCGACTTAGTAGCACTCTAGCACAAAGCATGGATAACCTTTCCAAATTGGAGGTTTTAGATATTAGGGGAAATCAATTTCAAGGTGTCATTACGGAAACCCACTTCTACAATCTGTCACAGTTAAAATTTTTGGATATTAGTTCTGCCAAACAACAAATCTCATTTAGTATCAGCTCTCACTGAGTACCACCGTTTCAGTTGAAGCTTTTGTCTCTGGATGGATGCAAAGTTGGCCCTTCTTTCCCCACATGGCTAAGAACCCAAAAGGAATTAACTCTTCTTTCAATCCCAAATGTTGGAATTAAGGAAACCATCCCACAATGGTTTTGGGATCATTCATGTCCCACTTTGAGATACCTTGACGCATCCCATAACCATATTCATGGTGCCCTTACTGATTTATCTATGTCCCAAGATTTGGAATATTTTGATATGAGCTATAATGATCTTAACTCATCATTACCCGTTCTACCATCAATTGTGTTTACCTTGATTTTGTCAAATAACAAATTTTCTGGTCCATTTACATTTTCTTTGTGTAATAAAACTGATTGTGGTGCTCTCGGCCTTTCAAATAACCTACTTCCAGGAGAATTTCCAAATTGTTTGGCTAATTTGAAAAGCGTACAATTTCTTTCTTTGGCAAATAATAATTTTTCTAGGAACATCCCGTCACTAAATCTAAATAGAATTTTTCTTTTCTTCATTTACAGAACAATAGTTATACTGGAGATATTCTATCATCATTGAAAAATTCCACAGGTTTACAATTTATCTATCTTTCAGAAAATTATTTTATTGGTGAAATGCCAGTATGGTTAGGAGATAAATTTCCAAAATTACTTTTTCTAAGTCTACACTCCAATCATTTTTCTGGTAATCTTCCTCCAGCCTCATGTCACTTATCCCACATACGAGCACTTTTTTTTTTTAAAAAAAACAAAGTAAAGACCACTAGCATGGTTGATTTTATTAATAATGAAAACATGAAACAAAAAGGAAGGGGGCTAGGCCTGACGTCCAGTCACTGTAAGAAAAAAATAACAAAAGAAACTCTAACTTCGAGAGTCGATAAAATACAAGAAAAAGAGAGTAAACTGATCAAATCATAGAGAATAATCACCTCTTTTCTTCTTGCTTCGAGTGAAATATCTGTGGCTGACCTCATCTGCAAAGTTCGCAGAGTCCAGTGAAGCACTATGACCTGTCTAAGTGGAACTACGACCAGAGACCAGAGGGGCACGGGGATGGGCAAAAGGTCTCGCATGTGCATTCAACAAAGGCGGGAGTACATGGGTAGGCACAGGTAGAGCTGCCGGCTGGGGCAATGCCTGTATGTACTCAGACTCAGAATTTGGTTGAGGATCTGTATCCTCTTCCCAAGTATCATACATGTAAACAATAGGCAACAATAGGCTGGCTACTGAGAGATGGTGGGAATGCAATAGTGTTCAACTAACAGAGACCCACAGCATCCAAGTCTGACATAACATTGTCCTGTACCATATCTGTAGGGCTAGATCACTGACTACTTGAAGCCACTTATCCAACAAAACCAGAGAAAGCACATTTCTTCTTAGAAGAAGAAGGAGACCTGACAGAGAGCCCGGTAGTATGCTCAATAGCCTGTAATATATCCTCTGTAGCCCTCTATAACTTCTTACCGACCGTCAAGTCATGCTTGCTAAAAGTGTCAAACATCAAATCCCACAGACGCTGACGGTCCAAGATTCCCTGTAACATATCCATGCTCATCCTAGGAGGATCCTGGTCCAAGAGTGACTGTAACAAATCTAGGAAGTGGAGTACACCAGCAGGAAGTGGAGTACTAACCACAAGCTTAGGGGGAGCAAAAACCAAAACAGAAGAACAAGAAGTACTAGGAAGCACAACCGGCACAACAGAAGATGTAATAATAGAAGGCACAACCGGTTATACACTAGTACTAACTCCAGAAGCACAAGACTCAATTAGACCAGCAGAAATAGAAATAGATGGCAAAGTAGAAGTACTCACTAGTGGAGAACAGTCGACATGGGCCACTGAAGGTGGAGTAACTGATATAACTGGTAGGGCCTGTGCAATAGAAGATGTCTGACCTTTAGTTTTAGCTATATTAACCCATTATCTAGCCGGTACAGAAACAACCTCCTTTTCCTAATCACAGGGAGGTGCAGCTGGTCGGGTTGGGGTAGGGGTGAGGACAGGGGCTAAAGGTGGAGCTTGAAAAGAAGGCAGAGGCGGAAGCGGAGGCAGAGACGCAGCATGTCCAAAACTACAAGAACCCCCAACATGCCCGAAGTATCCGCACTGAGTGCAGAACAAAGGCACCTGCTCATAAAAAATAGATTTCCAAAAACTACGCACAGGTCCTCTATCAATCCATACCCTATGAGGTAGCTTATGCTCCAAATTCACCTCATCTAAGACCCAAGCTTCACTAGGACATACCAAATCAGTCGTAGCCTCATCACTATGGAATGGAGGTCAACAACTTGAGCTAAAGCATACAAACACTCCTTTGCCCTCAAATGAATAGGTAATAAAGGAAAAGCAATCCACATAGGGACAATACGAGTCTCACAGTCAGGATGAAAGTCAGAAGTCTATTTTAAGACATCTAGCAACAAACCATTCATGCCTCGAAAGTAGACTGTATAATCATCCTCGCAAGTAAAAAGCAATAGAATATGTGCCGTGTCAATCAAGCCCACAGTATAGCTGCCAACAAAACCAAATTGATGCAAGCTATTACGCACAGTAACCATACTAGGCTTGTCAAAAGGGAACTTACCAATCAATGTATACTGAAACAGCTATCTAAAAAGTGCTTCCTCATCTGTTCTAATAGAAAACACAGGCTCTCCAAGATAATCATGAGCTGCCCTGTTGACAAGTGGGGACAGCAGAGCTGAAGCATCCCAAAAATCTGCTAAAAAGACTTTTTCGCAATGCACTACTCAACAAATAATCCCAGGTGAGAAACAATAGTAGAAGCATACGTTCGACCAGGTGAAAGACTATGTATGACCTCCTGGGAGTAAGAAGCAGTACTAGGGGCGGTTGTACGGTGGTGGGGCAGTATGTGTAGCTCACACGCCATAGGAACAGTAGCTTTCCAGTCGTAGACCGGGTCCGCCCCCTTCTTATTGACCTTCTGAGCATTTTTATCTTCTGGAACTCGGCCTAATTCTGCTCTGAAAAGCCTCAAATCATTCAAAACCCTAATTGAAGACTTTGGAATTGGGGTTTTTTTATTTGCTTGATTCTGATCCATTCCAACTATAGGGCCATGCTCTCTAGGCTTTGTAGTAGCTACAGCATCCAACAATTGGTTTGATTCATGCCTAGACGAAGAATTTTTGAGTTTTGAATTTGAAAGCTCAAAATTGGATGTCAATCCCAAGAATTCATTTGTGTTTTCTCCAAACTGATGTTGGGACTTGAGAAGCGATATGAAGGAGGCTGTTTTGGACATCATGCATGTAGGCAAAGAGGGCTAGATGGTAGAGCTTTGGTGTAGGGCTCGAGATTCGGGTATGGGGCTGCCGGCTGGAATTTGGCCGGCAACAAGGGCTACGGTGGGATGGGGGAGGGTCTCCTCAGCGTGGGGGGTTAGTTGGTGGGTGTCCTCCAGCAAGTCACCAGTCAGAATGGCCATAATTAGAGAGGCAGCCATGGGCGACTTTGTGTCGCCCAAAATCACCTAGAGAGAGAAAGAGCTCCCAACTTAACGTTATCCCACATACGGTTTTGGACATCTCTTTAAACAACATCTCTGGTGCCATACCAAAATGTCTCAACAATCTATCTGCTATGGTTCAAGATGACTATCTCCCATGGTTTAGACCTCAAACGATTAATATTGGTCCAGCTTTTGTGATGGCAAACGTAATATGGAAAGGAAAAGAAAATGAGTACTATCGTACCCTCAATCTCTTGAAACTCATTGATATTTCAGGAAATAATTTACAAGGTGAAATCCTTTGGAAATTACAAGTCTCGAATATTTGGTTGGGTTAAACCTTTCCAAAAATAACCTTATAGGGTTGCTTCCTCCCAAGATTGGGCAATTAACTTCATTGGATTTTCTTGACCTATCAAGAAACAATTTCTATGGTCAGGTTCCTGCCAGTCTTTCTTGAATCAATTTGCGGTGTTAGATTTGTCACATAACAATTTGTTAGGAAGAATTCTGTGGATAGATCATTTACAAACTCTCAACCCTTCGTCTTATGAGGGAAATGTTGGACTTTGAGGCCCCCCACTTACAAAAATGTGCCTGGGAGATGACACTGAACGAGATCCAAAGTTCATTGGCAACAATAATGAGACGGCAAATCGAGAGGAGGACGAGTTTATAACACGGATATTACATTAGCATGGAAATTGGTTTCATTTTTGGATTTTGTGGAGTAATAGGAAATTTGATGCTCAATCAGTCATTGAGATACGCATTTTTCAAGTTGTAGAGTAACATTGTAGATTGGTAGTACATAAATATAGCCATAATTAGAAGATGTTGTTTTACAAATTAACGCATGATGCACTTATTTGTAGTGTGGATCTAGTTTATTATAAACATATCCAAGATTATTGAATAAAGTTGTTATTTTTCTTTCATCATTTTGCTTACTGTCTACATATTTGGTTCCAAATTTTAATTAAGCATGCCATATTAATTATATCTATCATCTTTATAAAGAAGTTTTGTCAGATGCAACCACTTTTAGAAGAGTACATGGTACTACTAGCTTACTGAGCACTGGTCTAGCTCTTGAAATAGATCGGGCTCCGTTTCTCTAGAAAATTGCCACAGAGCACTCTAGCAAGAAGAAAGAGCTTAGGCTAGATGCCCTAACAATGTATCTCTATTTCATCATTTCAAGTTATATTCTATATATATTCAATTTGTGGGTGCCAGAAGGTATCGATTAATCAAAACGGTTTCAATAGATTTCAATTTCACGCATAGAAGAACCAGATTCTCTAATCTATGTTTGTTTGTCTCTTTATCTTTTTGCCAAAATTTCTATTAAAAATTTTCATACCTGAAAATGATTGGCTGATAAAGGAGGTTTCTTACCAATAAAAGACTGTTATCTTCACATGAAACAATGTATCTAATTGATAAAATCACACCATATTTTATTAGATTTTAGGCTTGGGCGTTCCGGTTTCGGGGCCATTGAATTGACCAAACCCAGACCAAATATTTCAGTTCAGGTTTGGGTTTGGGTTTGGTCTTGAAAATAGCAAGCCCACTGGGGTTTGGTCTCTGTTCGGCCTCAGGTAACACTTTGGGTTTTGTTTGGGTTTTTTTGATATCTAATGCATAATATATGAATGCATAAACGGAAAAAAAGGAACACTGTGTAAAAACAACGAGATACTAATGTAATGAAGTTTAACAATTAGGCAGTATCATTTGGCTAGTAGCTTTATTTATATTCTAATTTACAGTTTTACTATAACCTTGCAGTTGTCAAGTAATTAAAAAACAATTTGCCTTGTAGTCATCACATGGCGTGTATATAGAAACTAATAAAACCCCCATATAAAAGACAAATTCACATCTCTTACACAGATATAGAATTTTGTTTTTGTGTGTGTGAAGGAGATGAGTGTAGTGAAGATGTGATTGCGAAATGAAGGAGATGGTTTTGTGGGTTGGGATATAATTAATTGGAAATTTGAATTTAAAAATTTTGGGAGTAAAAAAATATTCGGGGTTTTCCAGGCTTTTAGAGTTTTAACTCAATCCAAACCCATTCAAACCCGTTTTGTTTAGGGTTTAGTACCCAAAACTCGAAAATTGATCGGGTTCAGATATATTCAGGTCGGGTTCAGGATCTTTTTCCTAGGCCAATCCATGGATTTCCATCAATAAATGGTGTAAGTGCTATGATTGTGGGTTAGGCCAAAATTCAAGCGTGGGCCTTTTGAAAGCCATGCCCACTAATTTACTCCTGTGGGCCGAGTCCATGACATTGCAAGCCCATCTAGAATGAGGTACATTTTGTCTTATCTAGAAAGGTAATCTATAAATATGCATTGCATGCATACACACACCCCAAGTAAATTGTCTACCCTATCTCTTGTATTTACTCTTTCTAGACTCATTTCACTTATTCTCGCACCGGAGAGGCTTCAAGGGTCAACCTCCAAACCTTTTTTGCAGGGTCTTTAGAGCATCAGGGAAAGGGAAGTCATATTCAGCACACCAAGACGAATCTGATATTGTCATTTAACGCCGTCTGTGGAGACCTAGCCGCAGCATGCTTTCCACCCGACATAATAGTTCTCAAGCTGTGGGGTCGGGGTAGAGAGGGCATGACCTCCTAACTTGCACATCGGACCTATCCTTGGGTGCTGAAAATAACCCTCCGCAGCACGTCGGCCCGCATACTGCTCATTCAGTCGAGTCTCTGCAGCGACAGGTCATGAAATTACGCCAACTACTGCAATGCCAGGCACTGACTGCTGCATCAATTCCAAGCCCCTCCATGGCAAACGATCCCCAAAAAGATGAAGGAGGAGAACAGACCCAAGATGATGCCCTGACCCCAGGGCCAAAACCAGCTGGTAAAGGGGGCCGGCAGCCCGACCCCAATACCACTACGGCATTATCGAGGGATACCACAGCGTAACTAATACAACAGGGGACAGTAGAAGGGCTACGACAAAGGTCAACGTTATCAACCACTTTTAGCAGGAAGAGCCCATTTACAGAGGCAATCAGATCCTTCCCGCTCCCAAAGAGCTTCAAGTACCTACGTATGAAGGAATACAACGTAACAGGCAACCCCAATAATCACTTGAACACATACACTGACATCATGGACATGCAGAATGCGGTAGACTCCATTTTATGTAAAGCCTTTCCTCAGACATTAACGAGCCCAGCGAGAGATTTGTACAAGACATTGCAAGAAGGATTGATCAGTTGTTTCAACGACCTAGTGGATAAATTCCTGACTTTTTTTTCCTGTAGCAAGAGGATTAGGAAAACGGCCACCACCCTTATGCAGATAAAACAGCACATGGAAGAGTGCCTAAGGAAGTTTATGAGCTTCTTCAATGACAAGCGCTTACAGATTCCCGACCTGCCCATCACATTGGCCGCGTCAACCCTCACACAGATAGTAAGTTGTCCAGAATTCAAGAAGTCGCTATCAAAGAATCCGCTGCAAACTGTGAACGACCTACTCAAGAGGGATAAGAAGTATATTAATAAGGAAGAAACTTTGTTCCCTCGGGTGGCGGAAGAACAGGGGATCAAGCAGACGACGGCCCCACTTGAAAGATCAGATCATAAGCAGACGAGACATGAGGGAGATTATACGTCAAAGCCCCGTCAGTCAGGAGAAGGACCTCATGAGAATCTGACCCCCTTTGAACTCTTTCAAAGTGTGGATCCTGATGGAAATCAAAGACAATACGATCTCCATTGGCCAAAACCCGTGAAGGCAAAGATCGCTGAGAGTAATAGAGACATATGTTGCGACTTCCATAAAAGCCGCGGCACACCACTGAGGAATGCAGAAATTTGAAAGATGAGATAGAAAGCTTAATCCAGATGGAGCACTGGAAAAAGTTTGTAAAAACAACCGTGGGGATCGTACAATGGAAAGGAGAGACCCAGAGCAGAAGTTATTGACAGGTGGGTCGAGCACTGCTGGCACTATAAACGTAATCTCAAGTTGTATAGCGGTAGGAGGAGATTCAGGACCGCGAGAAAGATTTATGCCCGCTCTTCAAAGCAACCTATGGAAGTTCAGGCAGTGCATGGTGTTGATGAAAAGTAGGCCATTGTCTTTAGCTCGGAAGACTTGTATGGAGTTGTAGTCCCTCATGATGCTGCGATGGAGCGGTCGTAGCCAACTTCAATGTTAAAATGATCCTCATCGACAATGGCAGTGCGGTAAACGTCTTCTCCATTGGAGCTTTCAACCAAATGGGTCTCCCATTGGATTATCTTTGACTTTTTTATACATCATTATAGGGTTTCGGAGGAGGTACAGTGCGACCCATGGGAGTGATCGATCTCCTTATCACCTTGGGTCGTGATGACAGCACAGTCACAAGGATAGGTATGTTTCAAGTCGTAGATACCCCCGCTTGCTTGCAACGCTATATTGGATTGCCCCTTCTTGAATGGGCTATAGGCTATTGTCTCCACCTACCACTTGGCCATAAAGTTCCCATCTGAAAGGGGCGTCGTGACCATCCATGGAGATCAGTCCGTTGACAGGCAATGTTATATCAACAGCATCAATTAAGCATCGAACTTGGGGATCGGGAAGGATGTCAGGATGTCGGCCGTGGAAGAATTGCACAAGGTCGACATGAGGTAGGCAAGCAATTCTCGATAGGGAAAAATCTCTCGGTTAAACTCCTCAGCCACCTGATAGAATGTTTGAAAGTGAATGTTGACGTTTTCGCATGGGATAGTCAAGATATGCTGGGGATAGATCGGGGTTTGATCGAACACTGTCTCAATGTGCTCCCAGATAAGAAACCCCTAAAGTAGAGGAGAAGGCAGTTCATCCCAGCCCGAAGGGAAGTCATTGAGGTCGAAGTGGGTAAGCTAATCAAAGCTGGATTTATCCGAGAAGTTCAATACCCGCAATGGCTGGCGAATGTAGTCCTGGTGCCTAAGCACGATGAAAAATGGAAGATGTATATCGACTTCTTTGATCTCAACCGCGCTTTCCCTAAAGATTGTTACCCACTGCCCCGCATAGACCACTTGGTCAACTCCACATCTGGCTATGCACTTTATAGTTTCCTGGATGCCTTTTCTTGTTACCATAAGATCAAAATGGCTCAGGAGGATGAAGAGAATACCTCCTGTGTGGCCAACGAAGGCATTTATGTTGTTTAGACTTAAAAACACTAGAGACATCTATCAGAGGATGATCAATCATGTCTTTTCAAATGAAATTGGAAAAACGATCAAGGTATATGTAGATGACATGGTATTGAAGAACAAGGAAAAAAATGTCATGTGGTTGACCTATTAAAAATCTTCGCGATCCTACGCAAGCACAACATCAAACTAAATTTAGAGAAGTGTGCCTTTGGGGTGGGATCTGGAAAATTCCTTAGGTTTATGATTACCCACAGGGGGATCAAAGCCAACCCCAACAAGATCTCCCCGTTGGTAAACATGGAGTCTCTGAAAAACCGGAAGGAAGTACAACGGCTCACAGGTCAAATAACTGCCCTAGGGCGTTTCATAATAAGGTCGGCCGAGAAATGCCTACCTTTCTTTTGGACGATACGGTGTTACCCGGCCTTCTCTTGGGACTTTCCAACAGTTAAAAGAGTCTCTCAAGACCCCACTTGTACTCTCGCGACCTGCCACCGGCGAGCCACTTTATCTTTACCTTGCTGTATCTGAGCATGCTGTCAGTGATGTACTTGTTAGGGAGGAGAAGAAAAATCAGAGACCAGTGTATTATGTCATTAAAATCTTGACAGCCATTGAACAGAGATACTGCCTTGTGGAATAGTTTGCTTTAGCCCTAGTGACAGCATCTTGTAAGTTGTGACCTTTCTTCCAAGCCCACACGATCTATGTGTTGATGAATCAACCTTTGTGGCTGATCTTATAGAAACTAAATACGTCTGGCAGGCTATTGAAATAGTCAGTCGAACTCAGTAAATATAACATCAAGCACAGATCTTGACCTACGGTGAAAGCATAGGTTTTGGCGGACTTTGTAGCCGAACTCAGTCCTAAGGCGACCATCCCTGAAAAGAATACCCGAGGTAGCTCTGAAGGCTAGGCCCTACATATGGATAGGGTGTCAACCGCAACAGGGGCAGGCACTGGTATCATCTTGCAGAAAGATACAGGCACAATGGAGGTACAGTGTGCTATCCAATTTGAATTTAGAGAAACAAACAACCAGGAAAAGTATAATGGCATCATCATGGGGCTAAAGACCGCCCTCCAGCTGGGAGTCGAGAGTGTGATTGTGTATAGTGATTCTTAGCTTGTCGTTGAACAGGTCGCGGTATCCTGTGAAACAAAGGAGAAAATAATGAACCCATACAAAATGGAGATGCTAGGCCTACAGAGAAAATTCAGATGCGGCGAACTCAAGAAGGTGCCAAGGTAGCAAAACATCAGTGCCGACGCCTTGTCCAGGCTTATTTCACAAAACTCAAATGGGTTGGAACGGACGGTCTTCCTTAAAACAATCAAAGAGCCTTTTATATGCCGTGAAGCCAGTGTTGGTGAGATCGAGATAGAGCCGACATGGATGGATTCCATTCGAGCGTTCATCGAATGTGGGACTTTTCCAGAGGACCGCAAGGAGGCAAGGAAAATCAAAATTAGGGCCATATAGTTCTCAATCGTCAAAGGAGTACTATATAAGAGAGGATTCTCATTGCCACACCTAAGATGCTTCGGCCCAAAATAATCTGTCATAGCCTAGCCGAGGTTCACAAGGGAGCTTGCAGAGGCTATCAGGATGGGCAATCACTTACTTTGAAGTTGGTAAGATGCGAGTACTATTGGCCTAATATGAAGAAAGTAGCGATCGGTTTTGTATGAAACTATGAAAAATGTCAAAAATTCAGTAACAACATCGTCTGACCTCCAACACAACTGACCCCAATTCACCCGAGTGCCATTCGAGTAGTGGGGCATGGATATACCGGGTTCGTTTCCCAAAGGAAAGGGTCAGGTCCAATTATTGGCTGTGGCCGTAGAATACTTCACAAAATGGGTCGAGGCAATGCCTTTTTCTAATATCATAGCTCAAAAGCTTGAGTGTTTCCTGTAGAGAGCAGTGATCTGCCGGTTTTTTCTCCTAAAGATCTTCATCAGGAACAGTGGAAGATAGTATGAATGCCAATCTTTCAAAAAATTAAGTAGCAAATGGCAGATTGAACATCACTTAACTTTGGTGGAATATACACAGAGTAAGGGCTGGCAG
This sequence comes from Nyctanthes arbor-tristis, assembly GCA_963692815.1. Classification (NCBI taxonomy): domain Eukaryota; kingdom Viridiplantae; phylum Streptophyta; class Magnoliopsida; order Lamiales; family Oleaceae; genus Nyctanthes; species Nyctanthes arbor-tristis. The sequence goes on along the minus strand of CAVNYN010206530.1, from coordinate 30,190 downwards.
AGCTATCGAACCGACTCATTCTCACGGATCCTAAAAAGAGGCTAAAGAATGCAAAAGGTGATTGGCCTGAGTACCTCCCAGCGATCTTGTGGACTTGCAGGACAACCCATAAAATAGCCTCCAGAGAAACAGTGTTCTGTTAGCCTTTGGAATGTAGGCATGAGTACCGATAGAAGTCTCAATACCAGGCTATCGTGAAATGTATGGAGACAACATTGGAGCAAGAGAGAGGCTCGACCTTCTTGAGGAAGTAAGGAATGAGGCAGAGCTGTAGATGGCCAACTACCTGAAAAAAATGCTTCGATGCAAGAATGTGTCCCATACAGCCTGAAGTACATGTGGCATCACCTCTTACCCAGGTCATGGAATGCAGAGAACCTCAAGTTGTACCAAGGATAGTTTACTCCCCTTTCCTTCTTGTAAATATCCCTCTATCCCCATCTTTATAAGAAAGTGCAGGGTACTTTTTTTCCTCTTATGGGTTTTTTTAATCCCAAAAGGGTTTTACCGCGAAGGTTTTAACGAGGCCTGCCAATCGAAAAAGATGAAATGAAACTGAGAATTGCCTTCTCGAGATTTTTTTTAATCCCAATGAAAATGTGTGACCTTACCTAAAATTAAAGCAAATACAAGTAGCCTAATTGCGCGACAATTCGTGTAAAATATGTTTATAATCCGCAAGTATACATCTCGAACAAGTAATAAAGTGGATTATAAGTCCGGGTTGTCATCCTACGAGGAAAGATTTAAGTATTGAAAACTCAACTCACACTCTAGTTGAAACAGTCGAAATTTGGATATGTTTGTTTTAAAAGCAAATAAATAAAAGTAAAAACTAATAGAATAAGTAATTAAGAATGACAAAAGTGATTATGAAAGTTTCTTTGAGAATTTTATGAACTTGGGACTCAGAACTTTACCACCATTGAATCCCCTAGCTCCACATTCATTGATTCAACAAAAACCAATCCTAGTTAACGATCGAGTTTCACGTAATTAATCAACTACCTCTCGAAGCTAATTAATCCTACTCAATTAGGTCCCCTCACCCGTCTCTAAGTGAGCGCATTAACAACCCTATCAAGTGCATTAATAATAAGAACCTCATGCAAATATCTCCGAAATTCAATTTACGTGACCGCACTAGCCAGAGTTAATTACCCAAAATGTCATTGTACTTTCAAAACGTTATCTCAAATGCTATTGTACATTAAAACTTAACCGAAATGTCACTGTACTTCCAAAAAGTTATCTCAAAGGCCACTGTACAGTTTTATTACATTTGAAATAACTTTTTGAAAGTATAGTGGCATTTCGGGTAATGTTCAAAGTACAATGGCATTTGAGATAACTTTTTGAAAGTAGAGTGGCATTTTCGGTAATTAGCTCCACTGGCCACAAGCAAATCTCTTTGTCTTGTCCAAGTTAATCTCCTTTGTTAGTATTGTTGGCATTACTAATTTTTCTAATTTTAATTAACTGTCAAACTTTGTCACATTGTGTTATTAGTTGCATGACTTTATGTTACGTGTGATATTAATTTAAGCATGCAAATTTTTAGTGTCTTGGCCGAGAAGAAAGGTTGGGGCGTGTGTACCTTTCTTAAGGCACAAGAATTTTCGTTACGTAATAGGTTTCAGAGTTTCCTAATCCAAGTTGAATTCAAGTTTCCTTATTTGATTAGGTTAAAACTCATGCGGTATATAAGAATTTTAGCTTGCCTTATTCTTGTTCTACTCGGATTTGGTAACTTTAATTCTTGTATTGCACAAGAATTAAAATTCCTATCCTATATATTCATTATGCGTCGAACGAGAACAAGATCGAGATGAGCATAATTATTCTTGCAATATTTTTTGAGAGCTCTACTGCAAGGAGAACAAACACACTGCCATAAAATGCGAGATTCATTCTTGCAATTCAGACCTACATGTCTTAAAACCGTGTTTGTTTGGCAAAGACCCTACATAGTGCATTGATTGAAGATCATACATGTGCGAGAGACGATTCACACAAGATTGAAGAGTGTTAGGAGTTCTTGTTTCCCGCGATAAGTCCAGGTGGGTTCTAGGAGGTTGATGTACGTTCCCGTGTGAGCGCGATAGCGAGAGGACAAGAGCAGCGCACGTTGCCACATGTCAAAAGGCGTAAAAAGAGTTTCTTTTATAAGTTTTTCCTTGTGAATGTATAGTATTTATTGCGATATCACTAAGTCTCTCAAGTTGTACTAAAATCTTATCTGTGTTAGTGAATTGTTTATCCTATGGCAAGGGTGCTCGCAGTTTTCCCGGTTAGGTTTCTGCGCCAACATTCTGGTGTTTTTAATTTCCGCATACATACCCAATATCTAGGTCGCGTTATAATTTACACCAGAATAACTGTTTAGTAGCTAGGCAGGATACATCCTAATTAAAGTCTAGATAACCACCGTATTCACATCCTTTATCGCCTAGTCTAATTCATGTATTCCTCGCTCGAGTTAACACAAACTAATAAACATCCACAAATTCACGCGCCAAATAAGTGAAAGTCATACAAAAAAATGATAAAAAATTAATTACAAACTAACTTTTAGACATTGAATCAACAAACAAGCAACTAGGGTTTACAACGGGGTTACATCATTTGTCCCAAGAAAAGAATTTTAGCTACTCATGTAATTCATAAAATTAAGCACAAAAGAGTAAGAATCCATCACCAAGTTTTGAGAAATAAAGCTGGAGAAAAAGATTATTGCACCAACATTCTTCAATCAAAAACTTCCCGTCAAAAACTGAACTAAACTTCAGTAATAATCCCAAAGAACTAAATCATTAGATGCGTGACTGTGTATGAATTAATGTGTATGGGTTGTATGGGGAGTGGTCAATGTATAAGACTAGACCCTTTTTTATAGGGTCTAAAACTCCTAAGAATGAAGAAAAATCTTGTAAGAGTTTTATCATGAGTTTCACTATGGAAATAAGGCAAAAATTAACTCCGTGCGTGTAGGAGGGCCGTTGCGGCCGCATAGACTCGAGTGCAGCCGCATAGTGCATCTACTTGGTCTTCAATTGCCAGGTGCAGACGCATATGTGAGGCATGCACGGTACCCCTCACCTAATTCTGCTCCTCAGCTGATACCGAGCGCGGCCGTATAGTGGACAGCATGCGGCCGCACGCTACAGGCGCTCGATTATACCGTCCCATACTTCGGGTGCAGGTCGTCCGGCAGCATAGTAAAAATTTTTTTTATTTTATTTTTTTTCAATTTTCTTTTCCTTTCCCTTTGGTCCCTGCAATCTACTCCTTGTCACTTCAGCCCCCAAACACCAAAATTCTTGCAAAGAACGTCCAAACTTCATTCTTTTTTTTTTTTTTTTTGCCCTTCTTCCTATAATAAATAGACAAAACAAACATAAATCACTATTTTGATCTAATAAAACACGTAATAACCCACTAACATGAAGAAACTAAATATCATAATTAAACGCCTATCAATGACCTTTGTCAAATTAGAGCGAATAAAAGTAGCATAATCACGCGACCTTTGTCAAATTAGAGCAAATACAACTATCCTAATTTCAACTAAAATGCACGACCCTAAAATTAGATCGAATAAAAGTAGCCTCATTGCGTGACCTTTGTCAAATTAGAGCAAATACAAATAGCCTAATTCAACTAAAAGGCGCGACCCTAAAATTAGAGCGAATACAAGTAGCCTAGTTGCGTGACCTTTGTTAAATTATAGCACATACAAGTAGTCTAATTTCAACTAAAAGGTGCAACCCTAAAATTAGAATGAATAAAAATAGCCTAATTGCGCAACCTTTGTCAAAGTAGAGTGAATACAACTAGCCTAATCCCAATGAAAAGGCGTGACCTTACCTAAAATTAGAGCTAATAAAAGTAGCCTAATTGCGCGAGTTTTGTCAAATTAGAGTGAATACAAGTAGCCTAATTGCACCACTTTTGTCAAATTAGAGCAAATACAAGTAGACGAAAATCGCGCGACCTTTGTTAAATTAAAGCGAATACAAGAAGCCTAATTTCAACTCTAAAATTAGAGCGAATACAAGTAGCCTAATTGCGCGCCCTTTGTCAAATTAGAGCAAATACAAGAAGCCTAATCCCAACGAAAAAGCGCGACCCTAAAATTATATCAAATAAAAGTAGCCTAATAGCGTGACCTTTGTCAAATTAGAGGGAGTACAAGCAGCCTAATTACGTGACCTTTGTAAAGTTAGAGTGAATACAACTAGTCTAATCCCAACGAAAAGGCGCAACCCTATAATTAGAGCGAATACGAGTAGTGTAATTGCAAAATCCCTTAATGCAAGTAAGGGGAACGGCCCCTATTGATCAAATTAGAGCAAATACAAGTAGCCAAAATAATCGATCAAATTAAAGCGAATACAAGTAGCCCAAATAATCGATCAAATTAGAGCTAATAAAACTAGTGACATTGGAAGAAAGGAAGATAAGTAAATGGACAAGTAAAGCGAATGATTTGATGAAAGATTATATTCGCAAAACATTGAGGGTATAAGCAAAATAATTCAATCGCCTATGCGCAGACGGTATCATTGACAAAAAAGAGGTAGAGGAGGCCTAGTCCAACACCTCCATATCATCATCGCCCTTATCCTCGTCCTCATCCTCTTCCTCTACAGCAGAGGGGTCAAACTGCTCCAGGTCAAAGCCCTTTGTACCCTTTGGAAAGCTTATCATAGGGGACGTGTTAAGCTCAAGAGCATGAAACTTACACATACACGACATTCTTTGATGCCTCGACTATACATTGAGAGCGCGTGATCTCCTCTGGCCAGCTTGAATTCCTCAGAGGCCTAGAACTCTTCCACTACTTCTTTCTAGCGCCTCGACCTCTTCTCTGCGACCTTTTCAAATTATTCTTCCTTAGCATACAGAAGCTATCGAGTCTACTCGAGCTCTTGTTCCAAGGTCTCTTTTTCAGCGAGGACGACAACCTTCTCTTTCTCGGCCTTCATAGCCTTCGCAGAGTAGTACTGGACTGCCTATTGCATCTCCACCCCTAGGGTCCCTCATTTACGACCCTGCTCGGCTATCCTGTACCCGATACTAATGGCCTACAAAAGCAAAGATGGCCCATTAGCCAGCAAGAACAACGATCTTGTAGAGAAATGCGACCCACAGCGAAATGAAGGATCGGTTAGTTACCTTTCATGCAATAGAAGAAAATGATCGATCCCTTTCTCTACTGGGACAATGTCTCAGTACTTCTCGATCACCTAGGTAGAAAGAGCTTCCCTAAGGGCATCTGCCACCTCCTCCTGGAACTCCATCAAAGAGTGTGTGGAAGAAGGGGCAATCGGTTGCTTACCACGCGAACAACTACATCTTCCTTGACTATCTTCATGGGCCATCTTAGTTGGAGGGTTGAGACGGCGGTGTGAGGTGCAAGGGGTGGAAGGCTGGACGCAGGGTCACCATCCGCATGCGAGGAGGAAGGAGCGGCCTTGCCCTTTTTCCTTTTGGATTGTCACTGTGTTTAATTCACATACGAGTACAGTTCTCCTTATCCTCCTTAGCTTTGGCAGCGATCGCTGCCCTCAATGCGTGGTTGTTTGCAACTATGGCTCTTGGAAAGATCGGAAACAAAAACAAAATTAGAACAAGTTAACATTTGCTTGGGCAATGGGGGTCACCTTCGACCTACCCTGCCTGCTATACATGTCAGCCATAAGCAATAGATTGTTATAAATCAGATCGCTCGTCTCCTTTGCTAGTATACCTACAACTACCACTCTGACTGCATTGGCAGCTATCTCGTCGTCGATCGCCCCAATGTCATTAAACTCTGCCACTTTGGGTCACCTCTAACTCGACCCTAATAGGTTCCCCGTGTTGGGACGAAAGTAAAAGAACTGATTTTTCCACCCACTGGAGAAGGAAGGGATCCAAGGTAAAGTGATGACCCTTCTTCTGGCTAAATAGACCGAGGTCTTACATTTGGTACGTACTTCAGTTCTAAGAGAGTCCTAAAAAAGTAGAGCGTTGGTTTGATCATGATCGACCTACATAAGATAAATAAATAAATGAGTAGCTACCATCCATTGGCGGCCAACTGGGCCGGATATTTTACAATATTTTCGAATATCTTCTATTAATTAACAAATTTCACAGCGGAAGCTTCAATACAAATAGCGGGGACGGGACGTACAAAATGAACAAAATTATTTTTGTCTTGATAAGGCTAATTACTTAAACTAACAAGTTGTTATATTTTAAAGAGTCATTAAAACTTGGTTTTCTAGTAAAATGCAAAGAACACAACAAGTTGTATTAATAGAAATATCTCATTGATTACCAAAGCAAGCAAAGTTAAATCATTAGAAAACTTTTACCTTGAAAAATAAGTTTCAGATCATTACCAAGATTACCATTCATTTCATCATATATATTATAAAGCATGAAAATATATGTATTATAGAGAGGTGGGCTTACTTATTAATACAAAATGTAATAAATTCTTAATTGCATTCTTAGTAGCTTCAAGGACAGGTCTCTACTACATGCAAAACTCTACTCGTATTCAAGGACATGCTCCAACTCCTGGCTTGCCTTACCTTTAAAATATCATATCTTCAATCATCTACAAAAATTGTAGAAAGTGGGAGTGAGTACAAAGTACTCAGTGAGTAACAAAACCCTTTGACTCACCTTTCATTTTCACGAAACCCATTGAATGCACAAAGCTTTTCAATGCACAAGAGGGCTCTATCACTAGTTAAACCACTATGTGTGGTGCGCGCAAGATTCATATCAATTCAAAAATGGCCATATACAATTAAGTGGATCCACATTCGAATCCTGGTTGACCACTACAGGAATTCCAAACAAATCAAAGCAAATACCATACTAATCGTCGCTCATCTCGGTATCATTAGATGGCTCCTAATATGGCCACAAAGCAAAGCAATGCAAAGCAAAGCAAATACAAAACGAGTAGAATATCAACTAGTGATTCAAATGCAATAATCAACCTTTCTTTTCAATGCATTAAAATCCATGTTTATATCAAGGAAGATTTCAATCAAAAACCATACTTATTGTATCAAAACATCGTAAATGCTAAAAGGGAATAAAAGCAGCAGTTACTCATCTCTTTAGCTCAATTTTTCCCAAAGATTCCTTCAATCATTATCAAATGCCTTCAAAACCTTCATTGTCCTTGATTAAAGTGATATTTCAAGTTGTATTTCTTACATATATATGACGAAAGGTCATTTCCAAATGTTAAACTAAGTGTTTCATAGGTTTTAAGCGTTGTTTCCCTATTCTCAATTCTTGTGGACGAATTTTCTATTTTATGAAGGTCTTGGCATTCATTAATAAGAAGTAAACTATGAAAAAGAAGGGCCAAGAGATGTATTACTTGCTATAGTTTAATTTGGACGTGGAGAGTGAGAGAGAGGAGAAGATGGGATAGGATAGGTTGGGAGAATCCTTATCCTTCCTTCTATTTATATTCATTAGAAATATCTAGATTTAGTTGTTTTTAATTCACTTCTGAATTCCGCCAACTAGAATTTGACACGTGGCAAGATGTGGTACCGTACACTTGGAAGGTAGGGTGGCAAATTGCTTGAGCAGTCTCTATAATTTGTGATGTATTATGATTAAGTCATAATATTTTGATCTATGTTACTTGAGTCCATTCAATTAACGTGATTTTACAATTAGGTGATTAACTTCAAGTAATGCTAACTAATAACTACATTCTTGCATCTAGGCTTACTTGAGTAACAATCTTTGCATTTCGTGGCATCTCAAGTGGTTACTCAATCATCATCACAATAACATTCACATTGTCAATAACCGTATTCAAATTCTTGGCATTCATTCGAGTGGCAAACCTTGAAGTTTTGCAATTCAATACAATCACGTTGCTATACTTTAATCCCTAGCAATCTTGTAACAATTCAATATGATCATATTGTCATATTCTAATCTAATTCATTATCAAAATATCGATCATGTTCTCAAGAATTATCTTCTAATTCTTGGCGTTCGTTTGAGTGACAATCTTGTATCCTTGAATATGATCATATTGTCACATTGAAATTTTGGATGCTCAATTGAGTAATAATCTTATAATCTTATGATGCAATTCAAGCAATTATTCAATCATCATCAAAATAACGATTACATACTTAAAATTTTTTGGGATGTTACAGGACAGATGTCCACAAACCAGAGAAATTGAAGGAAGAAAGGCTAGATGGGGAATCTAAGTCCTCCGACTAGGGAGGCTTTGAAAACAGTGACCTCGTCCTCTTCACACTCAAAGGGAACGTCGTTGGGGTCCAGAACCCTATAAGTCCTATAATGATGAAGGTCATAATCCCTTATGGCCTGACTATGTTGTGCTCTTTCCACCTATTCCTTACATTGGGAACCTCTAGGTTAAGGTCAGAATCATCGACTAGGTCGGGGTCGCCGCCCTCACTTCCTTCCTCACTACCATCGCCCAGGTCGCCTTCACTGGTAAGGTGGTCCTCATCACTCATTTCCCCACTTCTAACCCGATTCGACCCTATAGTTGACTCGATCGATTGAGCTAAAGGGGGCGGATAGAATCCCACGGGGGCTACATCAAGAGGTTCATCTAAATCCTCGATCTCTCTAAGATCGTGAACCTCGACTCTCCTACCCGACATTGTAAGAAAACGAAAACTGTAAATTAAGAAGATAAGGATGTAGGGTCGTACCTAGTAGGTTGGTCCGAAGGGATTCAGAGAACTCTCAGAAAATTTTTAAGAAATTTCTAGTAGAAAAACGTGCCAAATGATTGCCACTTCCCCTCTTTATATAGCATTGGAAGCCGAAAAGCCCCTGGGAACTTGCGCCAGTAATCATTGCCATTGTCATTAATGCTCTCCTGCTCTCTTGAGTTGTTCGGCCGTCCCTCTTCACGGCTATTTCCATATGTCAGTTATATGCATCATTCCCCATGAAATCTCTCACACCTTGGAGACCTAACATTGTATTCCGGCACTCGGGGGCCTATAGAAGTGCTATAATTGTCAATTAGGCTCAAACTCAAGCATGGGCCTTAGGAAAGCCATGCCCACTAATTTACTCCTGTGGGCCAAGCCCATAACATTGCAAGCCCATCTAGAACCAAGTACATTTTGTCTTATCTAGAAAGGTAATCTATAAATATGCACTATTCACATGCACACACTCCAAGAAAATTATCCACTCTCTCTATCATTCTCTCTCTCTCTATCTCTCTCTATCTTTCTCTTGTATTTACTCTTTCTATGCCCATTTCACTTATTCTCACACCGGAGGGGTTTCAAGGGTCAACCTCCAAGCCATTTTTTCAGGGGCTTCGGAGCATCAGTGAGAAGGAAATCATATTTAGCATACCAGGACAAATCTGACATCGTCAAATGGTCTTGCTGGTTATCCCAAATATGTGACTATAAACTGTTGGCTCCTGTTGTTTCCATTCAATTGGTTCACCCACAATTGTGAACAATTTTTCTATCAAAATGACGGTTCTCCCACATATGGAGAGAACCATCTTATGTGCAACTAACATGGCATGAACCAGCCCCACAGCTGTGTTTTAACTATTTGATGCAAGCAATTTTGAGGGGCCCACGGTTGAAGTTTAAAACACAATATCAGAGACACCTACCCACCCCCAATTTTGGATTCCCCCCCACATCCGCGACCACACCAAAATTCTGACAGGCGACCCACACAGCTGCAGCCTACGCGTTAGACAAGTCTGAACCAGGACCATGCCCACCCGATTTCCAGCGCCACCCGAGGCCCCAATATCCGTATCGCGTAGGAGTCAACTCCATTGAAGAAAAAACCCAGCTGAGCTTGAGCTGGCTGGACCCTCGCCAGACGTCCACAATGTCTCATGCGACCACAATGCACGTCGCTGGTTGGTCATGAAGCTCGGATGGGCTTTCTTTTTGATGGAATAGGCGCTAGAAATGGGTGGGCGTGGGTGCGACGGTGCTGGAAATCGGGTGGGCTTGGGTGCGACAGCGCCGCTTCCGACCAGTCCGGCGTGTTGGCTACACCTGTGTGGATTGCCGACCAGATTTTGGGTCTGGACGCGGGTGTGGGACACTAGGGCAAGGGAAACTTAAATTGGAGGTGGGGTTTGTGGGGTCGGGGGTGGGTGGCTAGGGCTATAACCCGATTTTTTGTGTTTTAAATTTCATGTGTGGGGCTTGTCATATTTTGTGCATCAGATGGGACAAGTTGGGCTGGTTCTCACCTTTTGTCAGCGCCACATGGGACAGTTCTCTCCATGTGTGGGAGAACCGTCCTTTTGATAGAAAAATTACAATTGTGAATCCCTATTAACTTTTTTTTTCCCTTTTAACTCCTCATGACGAAAATCAGTGATTTTTCTGTTGCTTGTCTTTAGAGAATCTAGCTTGTGTGTGTGTGTGTATATATATATATTGTAAATATATCTAAGGTCAAAAGAATAAAGGTGCAATTTTTCTTTCACAGTTTAACTTGCCGTCTATATATTTGGTTTCACAATTTTTACTAAACAAGCCATGCCATAATCCTATTTGATATCCTTCACCTTGGCAAAGTCTTAACACATTTTTTTGAGTCTGAACACACCAAAATAATTTTTATTTATAGGCAAGCGCTCATAAAATTATGAAACAACGGCACACTTATGGAACCACACACTTGCTGTTATTAACACACTTAACTCTCACTATTTCAAATATTTTAAATAAGTAAAGCTACAGAATGTAGAGCTAATATTCTGATTATTTTAAACTACATCAATATAATCTTTTTTGGATGAAACTATCATTATGAACGATATATGCTAATCTTAAAAGGACAAGTAATGTTGAAAAAAATCAGGGGCGCTGACACAGCAGAAAATCAAAGATGCGGGAGCTAGATCAAAGACCCAAAAAGTAATTTATATAGATAGTTAAATACTATTTTTTGGAAAGATTATACACAAACTATGTGCATTGACAAAAAAATGCCGAATTACTCGAAATCAAGTAGAAAGCTGTTTTGTGGCCATTGTGAAATCTATAAAATCACTGTATTCAATAGGATTAATTACAAAATTTATCTGTGAACAATCTAACACATACATCTATTATTCATATACGTCCAAATCCAATCATCACAAGAACATGAATTTTATTAATGAACTATTCAACCTTCTGAAACTGATACAAGCTAGAATACCCACTACTGGAGACAAGGGGAAGCCTTCCTAGGCCCCAGCCCAAGTCTATCTCGGGCCAAGCTCTAGTAATTACTAAAAAAAAAAATTTTTTTTAAGGCTCAAATTGGGCTCGGAGGACTAAATGGATTGGGGTTTTGGGTTTTTAAGTTTTAGCCAAAGAAAGGCCAGCCCAACTAAACTAACAGAACGAAGGAACTGAAGTAGGATCCGAGGCAGATGGCAGAAGCTCAAGCTTTCATTTCTGCTCAAGCTGTCTTCTGTTGCTCATGCGGTTGTGCACTCCATTGACCATCAACCTAGGCGGCCAGCGACCAGTCCAGATGGCCCAGGCGAGCGCCGGTGCCGGCGCCCGGTGGAGAGGTTGGGCGACGGGTTCATCTAGATTTTATCTTCAATCAGGTTTTATTCTAGTCCTAATTCCTAAATCGATTTTTCCCTTAAGTTATGCTTGAATATGAAGGGGAATTGTTTTTATTTTCAAAACAAAAATTGATTTTTCTTTAGCCCCTAAATTATTGCGTTTCTATTATTCTCTAAGTGTGGAAAATTGGAATATTGTATATTTTGTACATTTTATGTATATTAGTTTTTTGTATATCCTTCTCTGTATATTTCCACACCACTGGTAAGCATACATAAGTAATTTATTATAGTTGGTTACTTGGTTTGGTTAGCTAGATTTAAGATTAGTTAGTTAACAACCCACTTAGCTAGCTACTTTATTGGTTACTTGGTTTGGTTAGCTAGATTTAAGATTAGTTAATTAACAACCCACTTAGCTAGCTACTTTACTGCTTATTCTGCTTAGTAATCTTCTTGTAACCATTTTGGTATTTAGATTCCTATTGATTTAATAAGAGTTATGCAGATATATTTCCTACTCTCTTTCTCTCTCTCTAAATGTTCAATGAGACATTGAGACTACTATTATTCTATAAGACTTGATATAATTTAAAATTTAGACTTTAGATAATGACATAATATAATTGCCTAATTGGTTTATGTTGAACTCGAGATTCAATGAGACATCAGTTAGATCCCTTGAGCTCAGTGTGGCATTGGATCCCAAAAATTCTTCTGAATCATTTAATGTAGATAATATCTAGAAGTTTGCAGTGGAGTTTTATCCTGGAGATTTTGAGCAGTATGAAAGGCATGCTTTGATGAGTTTCAATCACTCTTTCATTTTATGCTTTGATGGATGATGTGTTTTTTGTTGATGGTTTGACAATTTTTATTAAAAGAGAGATTGTTAGCAAAGTAGATATTGATTCTCTTATGGATGAATTTGCTAAAGTAAATGTGTTTTAGCCTAACGTACTAGGTTTTTAGTTGTTGAATACTATTTATAATACACTTGAGTTTGTTTAATGTTTTAAAAAATTAATACTTATACATGAATTTTTTTTGAGTTTTCGTTCCGGCTCCCCCTCTCTTCCATGCTAGCTCCGCCATTGAGAATACCTTACTAAAACTGATACAAGCTAGAATACCTTAATTATAGGGCTATAATCCTACTAACTGAGGAACAAGAATAAATCTCAATTATATTAGAAAATAAATAAGATCCTAATCAATCTAGGGGTAAAATAAGAATAAATCCTAATTGTTCTAGGGATAGAATAAAACAAAGAAAAATAGAATTAGTAAAAATAAGTAAAAATCATAATTGAAAATGTGGAAAGTAGACAATATGCATCTAGAAGCGGACTAAGCATATCTTGTTCGATCATACTTATATCCAAATAATTCAATACTTGATCCAACGCTCCATCATTATAACTATGTATTAAATAGGGGTAATGTTGTAAAATAATGTAAATTGATCTTTTTAATAAAGAAATCTGAATACATATTTGGAACATTTGAAAAAAGAAAACGGTATATGGAGGGCAAGGGAAGTAAATATTTTTCTGCATAAGTGAAGTTACGCAGGACACCCTTCATAATAATGTTTTAAACCTGGCTTCAGCTAAAATGATTGATATTTAATTTTTTTTATAGGTTTAATATATAATCACTACCTCCGTCTTAATTACTTGGTCCTATTTTCTATTTTGGGATGTCTCAAAACTATGGTCTCATGTCAATATTAATTAAAGAGTCTAATTTATATTACGTTACAAATCTACCCCTATTTAATATTTTAATTATAGCTATCAATTTTGAATTCAACTCACTAAATAGGGGTAAATTAGGAATACAGATCACAAAATTTGCCTTTCCAACACATTTCTTAATCCTTATGAAAAAATAAATGAGACCAAATAATCGGGACAGAGGTAGTATTATAATTAACTTCAATTATAACCAGTCATAAATTTCCATTTATATGTAGAAGTACACAACTGACACCTCCCACTTTACGTGGTATGTATAGATATACGTCACGCGTATTTCATGTGACGTGCATCCGTACACGCCATACGGTGTGAGAGGTTTTATAACAAAATCTCCCAAAAGTTTTGAAAAGGGATTCATAATCATAAATTTCCGTTTATATGTAGAATTAGGCATGTCAACAAGCCGAGCCAAACCGGCTTGGCTCGCCAAAATTTGAGCTCAGGCTTTTTTGATACTGAGCCAAAAAAGCCCGAGCCAAAGCCCTGCTCGGCTCGGTCGTGAAAATTAGGCTCGACCAGAGCTTTGGCTAGGGTCTTTTCCGAGCCGGCCCGGCCCAGCCCGACCTTCTCTGCATCTTTTTTTTTTTTAATTTTTTCCTACCTTAATTTAATTTCTTGTTTCCCTACCTAAGTTTGACACAGGCCTTAACAGGCAGGCCCGTTTTGGCCTATAATTACGGGCCGGCCTGTTTGGCCCATCGAGCTAAACGGGCCGGCTCACTTCGGCTCGGCTCGCCCCTGAGTTTGGGGCTCAACTCGGGCACGGGCTTTTTATGGGCAGGGACACAGGCCGCCCGAGTTGGCCGGTTCGTTATGCATCCTTATGTAGAATTACACAAAAAACTGACACCTTATGTAGTCTCATCAATGACGCATTAATTAGGAGCAAAATTGCTTCTTTCCAGGTATCTTTTCTGTCAATGCATATGTATATATGAATAATATAAATTATAATAGTAATTAACTTTGGTTGGGAGTAAGTTGAAGTACTGGAACATAAAAGTCTCAGGTTCAATTCTCTCATATAGAGTATTTTCTATATTTTATTGTAGTATATATTCCTACTATATGTGGGTTTATATCGTTGATTTTCTCAGCGCTGTATTTCAGTATGATAAATATTTATGTGTATTTATACTACTATAATGTAGATTCATAATTATACTTTCAAAAAAAGATTAATTATAATTGGGTACCAAATGGACTTGCATGATTTGCTTATTTATTTTCAAAAGTCAAGTCTCCCTTTTTGAAATAGAAGTCGAAGGGACTAAAATTTCCACCGTCAATGACCCTCCCTTGCTTTGTATTTTCAACCCAAGCTTTCTAATTGGTCCACAATACTCCTAGAAAAGAAGGTTCTATAACCATGATTAAATATAACAAATGTATGTCATGACATGTTATATTTAAAAACCGACTTGACTTGACTTCATCACGAAATGAGATAGAGACAAGTATGACTTGGAGCAAAATGAAAGATTGTTAAAGTCAAGTCTTTCGAATTGGTAGAGACAAGTATTTGTGTAAAACAGTCTTACATGTTGTGACATATTGGTGCTATATAAGTATATCGATACTCACTCAAGACTATTTGCACTCAACAAATTATTTCTTAGCTAAAATCACATTGCGTTTTGTTTTGTAAAATGAATGTTCGCAAAGAGTTTGTTCAACTAGTTGTCTATTTATTTGTTTTCATGTTGTCATTAAATTGCTTGAGAGCTGATTTTGGAAACTCTACGAGATTGAATGATGCTCAAATCAGGTGCTTTGATAAAGAGAGAGAAGCCATTCTCAAATTCAAAGGTGAGCTTATTGATAAGGATGGAAAACTCTCTTCATGGGGAACTACCCAAGAGTGTTGCAATTGGAAAGGTGTCCGCTGTGACGACAAGACCAATCATATTGTCTCTTTAGGAGTTACTGGTGTCAAAGGTAACATGAGCTCCTCGTTGCTTGAATTGCAGTATTTGAACGCTCTAAACTTCAAAGATAATGATTTCAATGGAAGCACAATCCCAACATTTATTGAGTCCCTGACGAGATTACAACGTCTTGATCTTAGCTATTCAGGATTTTCCAGGTCCGTTCCACCGCATCTTGGCAACCTTTCCCGATTGAATTATCTTGACCTTTCTCATAACAGCTTACAAGGTACAATACCTGATCTTGGCAACCTTTTTCAATTGCAATATCTTGAAGATCGGAAGAGCGTCGTGTAATTTTCAAGGTCCCATTCCTGATGCTATTGGCAATATCATTTCTCTCAATAGTCTTTATCTGGCTTCAAACAAACTTGAGAGTGCTATCCCCACATCCTTCTGGAATCTGAGTAATTTGGAAGATCTATACCTATATTACAATAAACTTGGTGGCACCATACCGCAAAGTATGGGAAACCTTTCCAAACTCATAAATTTGGGTCTTCGTGAAAATCAATTCCAGGGCATCATCACAGAAGCCCACTTCTTTAATCTCTCCCAGTTAAAATTTTTTGACGTGATGAACAATCCACAAATCTCTTTCAGTTTAAGCTCTGGATGGTTTCCTCCTTTTCAGTTGACTGAGTTGTATCTCGATGGTTGCAAAGTTGGCCCTTATTTCCCTGCATGGCTTAGAACCCAAAAGTATTTAATTAAACTTTCAATGGCAAATGCTGGAATTAGTGACGCTTTCCCACATTGGTTTTTGGATATATTTTCTGATTTGAACATACTTAACATATCCCATAACCAGATTCATGGTGTAATTCCTGCTTTATCGAAGTTCACTGGTTTCTTTAGCATAGATTTTAGCTACAATGATTTCAACTCCTCATTACCAATTTTGCCATCAGATGGGAATATCTTAATTTTGTCAAATAACAAATTTTTTGGTCCACTTACAATTTTGTGTAATAAAACCAACTGGTATCATCTTGACCTTTCAAATAACCTATTTTCAGGTGACTTTCCAAACTGTTTGGCAAATTCAAAATTGGGGTATCTTAATTTGGCACATAACAATTTTTCTGGGAAGATCCCCTCGCTAAACCTGAGCCAGATTAATTCTCTCCATCTACAAAACAATAGTTTTACAGGAGAAATCCTAGCATCTTTGGAGAATTTGAATTCCACAGATTTAAAATTTGTTGATCTTTCAGAAAATAAGTTCACCGGTGAAATACCGGCATGGTTGGGAGATAAGTTTCCAAAATTGGTATTTCTAAGTCTAAGATCAAACCATTTTTCTGGTAATATCCCTTCAACCTGGTGCCATTTTGCACACATACAAGTCTTAGATATCTCTTTAAACAACATCTCTGGTTCTATACCAAAATGCCTAAACAATCTGACTGCCATGATTCAAGAAGTGGACTCAATCCGAACTTTTCAATTTCCAACTGCTTTGTATTTTGAAGATTATGAGACTGCAGATGTAACATGGAAAGGGGAAGAGTATGAGTACCATCGTACTCTCTATCTCATGAAACACATTGATCTTTCTAGCAATAATTTACAAGGTGAAATCCCTTGGGAAATTACGAGTTTAGAAAGTTTGGTTGGCTTAAATCTTTCAAGAAATAACTTAACCGGGTTCCTTCCCCTCCAGATTGGACAATTAACTTCTTTGAATTTTCTTGATCTATCAAGAAACCATCTTTATGGTGAGATACCTGCTAGTCTTTCTCACTTGGATCAGCTTGGGGTGTTAGATTTGTCATATAACAATTTGTCTGGACGAATCCCATGGATCGGTCATTTACTAACTTTCAGCAATTCAACGTATGAGGGAAACAGTGGACTTTGCGGACCCCCGCTTACGAAACCATGCCCGGGAGATGAAATTGATCAACATCCAAAGTTCAATGGTACAAGAAATCAAGAGGATGACAAGCTTATAACACAAGGATATTACATTAGCATGACAATTGGGTATATTTTCGGATTCTGGGGAGTAATAGGAACCTTGGTGCTTAATCAATCATTGAGATTTGCATTTTTCACGTTTTGGAGCAACATTATAGATTGGTTGTACATAAAAGCGGCCCTATTTAAAAGACGCTATTTCACAAACACATGATGCAATTTTTATTTTATTTATATTTTTTTGCAATCAACCCATGATGCACTTGTTCATAGACTGTCTCGTTTATTGTAAAAATTTTCTTTTAAGATCACTGAATAGAGGTGTAATTATTCTTTTACTTTTAGTTAACCATTTATGTATTTGGTTCTTCAGTTGTTTCCAAACATATTATGTTCGACATCCTTCATTTTTACAAAGTTGGTACATTTATCGAGTTTAGACACCAAAAGTAGTTTTTATATTAAGCAAGCATTCACAAAATTATAATCATATTTTATTATTATTTTAAACACATGCCAACGTTTCATATCTGATCGCGTGGTAAATGACCCAAGTCCAAAAGATTACAAGCATTCCTTCCTCATTTTCGGTCTCGCTTGTTTTCTATTCTTTTTTTTTTTTTTTTAATCACATGTGGACTCAAATTTACTAATACATTCTTTCTAAAAGCATCCGGGTTCTTCAAGAGTGACGGACACATTGGATAGACGTAGGAGTACTAAATTAAAGAAATAAAAAAATTAAACTAAAAATATTGGTACATGTATAGCCCAAAATTAAAAGTGGCAAAAGCTATTTGAGATTTCAATAAAAAGTTGCATTTTGCCACATAATAGATTTAGCAAATCCTAGTTCGTTTTTTCTACACTAGTGTAATTTCTTCCCCCTTATTAGTTTGGACCAAATATGATTTGATGCAACAACAATGTTGGGTCATAAATTTTCAAACGAATAGTGCTATATAGCACCAGTGCTGTAGTCTAGGTGGCAACTAATATAACATAAAAGACCTACTTGATTCAACTTATTATTTAATGTTACTTTGATATAGTGCCAAGCACCAGTGGTACTAAATAGCATTGCAATTTTCAAATAGCGTTTCTATCGTGTAGTGACGTGTATAAAATAATTTTTTTAAAAAAGGAGATAAAATGTCCCAACATGCTAATTAAGATATTTCAATCGAGCACCAAATTGAGAAAATCAGAAATGGTCATTAATCTCAAGTTTGTCGTGTCCTGATCCATATCTTGTCAAGGTCATTAATCAGATAAAATTATTTCCACGAAGGACCGTTGTCAAGGTCCATCTCTTGTATCTTCTACACTAGCTTTCCTCAATCGATTAGTTTTTGGGGAAAAAGAACAAGAAGAATAAGATGAGAAAATAAAGAAAATTTCATGTCTATTTTCTAAATAAGGAATCTCTTACCTCTTTTTTGTTTTAATCAAATATGTATATGACTAAATGCAAAAGATGTCATGATCATGATTTTCTAGACCTAGCTTGATCACACATAGGGTCATATATTGTTCGCTCAAAAGATATTATATATTCTGGCCAAATTATTAAAAAAAAATGATACTTAAAAGCAATTTACAAAGAGTGATATTATATGTTAATGTATTTTGATAATAAAAATTTGTACACATATCTTTTTTGTAGTGTAACATTTTAACCTTTTTATTTTAGCAGATTAGCCGACAATTTGTCATCTAAAATATTCATCTTTTATATCAAATGAACATGATATGTTTTGCTGAGTAGTAACTTTAAAAAATGCAGTTTATACGTTTGAAAGACTTTGGAGTTCTCTTATTTTAAATGTGAGATCTTCATACTGATTGAGAGAGAGACTTTGTCCAAGTCGTTGCGTATATATAACTTTTTCTAGCAACTTGCAGCTGATGCTATCATAAGTAGTGCTGATTAATGCACCCAGGATCAATCCTTTGATAATGTTACTTCTTGTTATCAAAATGAATGCCTAGAAAAAACTTAGTTCAACTTTTCTGTTTTCTTGTTATCAAAATGAAAAAAAGGAACAAAATAATAATAATAATAATAATAATAATAATCAGGGACTAAGCCAGAAATTAGAATAAGACCTAGTTGAATCCAGTGACGAAAGTTGGTGCAATATGGGAGAGGGTTGGAAGGGCGGAGCGCTTTCCTCGGGGTTTCGGGGGCAGTGCCCTTGAAAATTTTTTTATCTACTATAAATTATTGGGACTAGAATTTATCGACTTCATTATATAAAATACAAAATTAAACATGCACGATTATATCACCTTGAGGCCTTGACAATTGAGAATTTAATGTCCATTTGACAAGGAAGGCCATCTAATTGCAAATTTCTGATGAGTCAGGTCTAAGACCTTGTACGGTGTCAGATTACTAATAAAAATCAACCAAGTCCTAGCTCAGTACAAGGAGTCAAATCTGGCTCATTAAAAAACCTCTCATCTAATCTCATAGCAAATGTTATCTTTTATTTAGAACGAATCCCCATATCTTAATATAATATCCATGGTGCAAGTAGGGAGTAGCCTTGATCCCTCTACCATTGTTATTATCCCTTTTCTGTTTTTTATTTTAAAAAAAAATCCTATTAAAATCCCTTTGAAAATTAAAAAAAAAAAAAAAAAGCATTGGGCAGGGGTTGCGAAATTTCGGCTACCATTTCTGTTGTATTTTGGCTATGCACCTGATTGCAACACGTAAGAGTAATTTTTACGCTAAGACTTGTCCCTGCCAGTTTGAAGGGCTTGACTTCCAAAAATCGTTCATTTTGGTCCGACTTGGGAGTCGTATGCTTTGTTTCCACATAATTTCTTGAATCACTAATTGTATTTGAAATAAGTGAACTCCATTATTTGTTTCGAGTACCAAGGCATGGAGGACTTATGGATGACATGACTACTAGTTTGGTAGTTTCTTCAATAGACAATTCCTACTTTGTCGGAAAAAAAGTTACGGTAAGAAGAATCAGTTGAGTGTTTGGTAAACTTCTTTTTTTGGCTAAAATTGTTGTACAGGGGCTAAAGTAGTTTTTAATTTTTTGGTAAAATAAAATTTTTGAAGTAATATGACCTTTAATTTGACCACCTCTTGAGTAATTTGGTGCTATCTTTACAATGGACAGCCTCCACACGACATGGTCAAGCCCTGCTCCTGCTAATAACTATTATCTTAGAAGCGTGTCATTTCTTTGATGGAAATTAAGGCCATTGTTTCCACATTGGACCATTGTCAAGGGCCCTCCCTTGTACTACACTTTCTAAGATTCCTCCGTCCATTAGTTCATGGAAAAAAAAGACAAATTGGGGGAAAAACTAAGGTTTATGAAACAAGTATATATTACCTAAAATGACTATGAACAATGAATTTTGCATCTCATGAGCAAGGTATTTCAAAGTCTGACCTCATGAATTGCTGAGCAAATTAAAGTTATTAGATCCTTGGTGAGCTTTCGAATCTTCATACGCAATAAGCTCAATAGATACAATATTTTTTTCCACAAGAAGCCACTGTCAAGTTCTCTCACTCTTGTAGATGTTGACGGCTTGATGCTATATGTACATTATTTTCCACGTATGTGTAACATCGTAAAGGGGCCTCCCTTTTACTTGTCAAGTGAATAGTGAATACGTTAAATTCTCAACTATTCAATGGGCTACTTTGGTGAGTAATTTGGTGCTAAAAATATGGTAGATTGAGGCTAAAATTCTCGTGGCTAACTTATATAATCAATGAGGGAATTTTTTGGGTGCTTCTTACACGACAGTTATATTTGAAACTTGGATGCCAATGAAACTAATTAGACCATTGTTTCAAAAGTTTGTCTTCACTTCGGATAGTTATTAAAGGCCATTAATTATTTCCACAAGGGACCGCTGTCAAGGCCCATCTCTTGTATCTTCTACACTAGCGTTCCTCAATTGATTAGTTCTTGGGGAAAATGAATAAGAAGAACAAGATGACATAATAAAGAAAAATTCACGTCTATTTACTAAATAAGGAATCTCTTACCTCTTCTTTGTTTTAATCAAATATATGACTAAATGCAAAAGATGTCGTGATCATGAGTTTCTAGATCTGGCTTGATCACACAATCGCTGACTCGTGTTACAGTATACTCCATATGCATAGTCCAAATGTACATAGGGGTCATATATTTTAGCTCAAAAAGACATTCTGGCCAAATTATTAAAAAAAAATGATACTTAAAAGCAATTTACAAAGAGTGGTATATGTATATTAATGTATTTAGATAATAAAAATTTGTACACACATCTTTTTTTTAGTGTAACACTTTCATCTTTTTATTTTAGCAGATTAGCCGACAATTTGTCATGTAAAATATTCATCTTTTATATCATATGAACATAATATGTTTTGCTGCAGAGTAGTAACTTTAAAAAATGCATTTCATATGTTTGGAAGACTTTGAAATTCTTTTATTTCATACTGATTAAGAGAGACTTTGTCCAAGTCTTTGCGTATAACTTGCAACTGATGATGCTATTATAAGTAGTGCTGCTTAATGCACCCAGAACTCAATCCTTGGATAATATTTCTTCTTCTCAAAATGAATGCCTACCAAAAACTTGTTCAGCTTTTTTGTTTTCTTGCTGTCACTTAAAAGCTTGAGAGCTGATTTTGCCATCTATACGAAAGTGAATGATATTAAAATCAAGTGCTTAGATAGGGAGAGAGAAGCTCTTCTCAAGTTCAAGGAGGAGCTTATTGATGAGTATATATGGAATACTCTCTTCCTGGGAAACTACCCAAAAGTGCTGCAATTGGACGGGTGTCAGCTGTGGCAACCACACTAATCGAGTTGTCGGTTTACGAGTTATTGCTCAAAAAGGTAAACTCAGTCCAAGGTTGCTTGAATTGCAATACTTACGTCATCTTCACCTTAGTCGCAATGATTTTAATGGTAGCAAGATCCCAGCATTTATTGATCTCTCTAGGCAGATTACGATTTCTTGATCTTAGTTATTCTAATTTCAGCAACTCAGTTCCGCAACATCTTGGCAACCTCTCACAATTGCATTTTCTCAATATTCAAGGTAACGATATGTTACACAGCTCTGATCTTAATTGGCTTTCACGACTTCAAGATCGAGATACCTTAACTTATCTCTTGTGAACCTAGAAAATGTGACCAATTGGTTTCAGGCAGTAAGAAATCTACCAAAACTGCTTCCCCCCCTCAACATCATCTCCAATAAATAATGCCTCTTATTCTCTTTCTGCGATCGATCTCTCACAGAATAAGCTCTCATCTTCTTCTCTATTACTTTGGATATTTAACTCCAGCAATAGCCTAACTGAAATTGATCTTTTCGGTAACAACTTACAAGGTAACATACCTGATACTATTGGAAATGTAGCTTCCCTTGAGTCACTTGATATGGGTGATAATAAATTCGAGGGTGCTATTCCTTCATCCCTATGGAATCTAAGTAATTTAGAATCTCTATATCTATATCTAAACAAGCTCAGTGGCACTCTAGCCCACAGCATGGGTAACCTTTCCAAATTGGAGGATTTAGATCTTAGGGGAAATCAATTTCAAGGTGTCATCACAGAAGCCCACTTCTTCAATCTCTCACAGTTAAAATATTTGGGTATTAGTTCTGCCAAACAACAAATCTCATTTAGTATCAGCTCTCAATAGGTACCACCGTTTCAGTTGAATGATTTGTTTCTGGATGGTTGCAAAGTTGGCCCTTCTTTCCCCACATGGCTAAGATCCCAAAAGCTTCTGTAAATTTTCTTTCAATCCCAAATTCTGGAATTAACGACACCATCCCACAATGGTTTTGGGATCATTCATGTCCCACTTTGAGATACCTTAACGCATCCCATAACCGTATTCACGGTGCCCTCCCTAATTTATCTTCTGTGTTCCCCGATTTGGAATATTTTGATTTGAGCTATAATGATTTTAATTCATCGTTGGCAGCTTTGCCATCAAATGGAGATTCCTTGTTTTTGTCAAATAACAAATTTTCTGGTACTCTTACATTTTTGTCTTTTTTGTGTAATAAAACAATATGGGGTGTTCTCAATCTTTCAAATAACCTACTTTCAGGAGATTTTCCACAATGTTTGGCAAATTTGAAAAACTTAAGATATCTTAATTTGGCAAATAACAAAATTTCTGGAAATATCCCTTCGTTAAATTTGGATCTCATTACTTATCTTCATTTACAGAATAATAGTTTTACAGGAGAGATTCTAACATCTTTGAAGATTTCCACACATTTAGAAATTATTGATCTTTCAGAAAATTACTTTGACGGTGAAATACCAACTTGGTTGGGTGATGAGTTGCCATATTTAGCATTTCTAAGTCTAAACTCCAATCATTTTTCTGGTAATATTCCTTCAACATTATGTCATTTAGCCGACATTCAATTTTTGGACGTCTCTTTAAACAACATGTCCGGTGTCATACCAAAGTGTCTTGATAATCTCACTGCTATGACTCAAGTTGGGTGGAGCACATCGTTTGAACTCAGTGTTGGTTATTCCGTCAGTTTCCAGTCAGCGGCTCTAATATGGAAAGGAGAAGAACAAGAGTATTTTGGTACTCTCGAGTACGTGAAACTCATTGATCTTTCATGCAATAATTTACAAGGTGAAATTCCTTTGGAAACTACGAGCCTACAAGGTTTGATTGGGTTAAATCTTTCAAGAAATAACCTGACTGGGTTTCTTCCTCCCAAGATTGGACAATTAGCTTCACTGGATTTTCTTGATCTATCAAGAAACCATTTTTATGGTGAAATTCCTGCTGGTCTTTCTCAATTGAATCAACTTGGGGTGTTAGATCTGTCACATAACAATTTGTTGGAAGAATCCCATGGATAGGTCATTAACAAACTTTCAACACTTCATCCTACATGGGTAATGTTGGACTCTGTGGCCTTCCTCTTGCAAAACTGTGCCTCGGAGACGAAATTGATCAGAATCCAAAATTCAATGGTAACAACAGCAAGATGGCAAGTTCAGAGGATGACAAGCTTTTAACAAAAGGATATTACATTAGCATGGCAATGGGATTTATATTTGGATTCTGGGGAGTAATAGGAACCTTGGTACTTAATCAGCCTTTTAGATATGCATTTTTCAGGTTTTGGAGTAACATTGCAGACTGGTTGTACATAAAGATGGCCATAGTTAGAACACGCTATTTCACAAGCCCGTGATGCATTTGTCTTTCGAATATCTAGTTTATTGTAAATATATCTAAGATCATCAAATAAAAGAAAGATGTCATTTTTCCTTAATTGTTTAGCTTACCATCTAATATATTTGGTTATACAATTTTAGTTAAACACCCCATACTATATTACTATAATTCTACTTAATTAATATATCCTTCATCGACTTTACGAAGTCACACAGTTTTCTTAGTTTGGACCCCAACATTACTTTTATTAAGCAACCACTAACAAAATTATAAATGGATTAAAATATTTTAACAATTGGCAAAGCCCAAAGGACAGTGCTACATTGCCAACTTCAAGTTCTTTAAGTTTGGCGGACATATTGCTGAATCTTCCTTTTTAACTGAGTGTTGTTTCTTCACATTTATATCCTTGTCTTTTTTCCCGCTTAATTTTTATCTTTTACTACCTTCTATCATATGTTACATTTTGTACTCAATAATGGTTTCCTTTTAATAATTCTGTTAAGGAAACCTTCTAAAATTTTTTAACATTCTGTTCTTTTTTCCTCAACTAGTTATTGGATTTCTTGAGATTATGATGATCATGACATTTGATTGTATTTTTTTTTTTTTTTTTTTTTTTATGATCAATTTAAAAACTTTATGCTTGTGTTTAGTGCTCTAATTTTCGAATTTGATTTCAAGACATTGTGCTATTGAAAAACATGATTTCGTCCACAGTTATCTCAGGCTTGACAAATCTTTTAGTAGACCATATAAGCTAATAAATTTTGTGATATATTTTAGTAGATTCTGCACGTATTTTCACTTAGGGAAAAGAATTAGGATGCATTTTAACCACTTAATAGGATTAGGACCCTGTAGAGTATTTATAGAAATTGAAAAGATTCAAGTTAATTGGAAAATAGAAATGTTGAAGGCATAGTTGTTGACGGGACGCATATAGGTAAAGTACTATGTGAATGCAGGCAAGAAAACTATACCAACTACAACGTCAAACTTTGAATATTAGATATGACTCGAACAATAAGATTAATGTTAGCTAGTAGGGAGATTGGGAGTAAGATTTATTGATGAGAAAGAAATTACAAACCAAAGTCACCTGGTAAGGCTCCTATATGATTACTCACTATGGAGGGACGACAAAGAGGTCACTTACTAATAGCTCAACAATAGAAATCTACCAAGAAAAATGAAAGGGCTCAGAGGCCGAGGTGGGGTAGCCAGTCTCTTCCCTAGCTACCTCCATTTTAGGAAAATCCTTTTAAAACCTTTTGAAGATTGACAAAAAATTAGGGAAAATTAGCCGCACTAGCATCTCTCAACTAAAAGTTTGTTCAAAAAGCCCTTTGACCAAAAAAAAAAAAAGAGAGAGAGAAAGAATAAAAGGTGAAAAAAATTGTATAAAAAAATTAGAAAGCAAATTACAAACCAGTTGCCCCTTCTTTTTCCCTTTCTGAAGTCTTTCTTTGGAAAATAAACAGACGTACAAAAATCTCACAAAAAAACTCAGCTCTCTCTAATCATCCACTTCCTTCACAACCCAGCGATCATCATGTGCCTTTATTCCACTATCGTAACCGGTAATTACCTCTAGGAAACGAAGCAGCAAGAACTTGAGGTGAAGAGAAAATAGCCAGGTAGGGATTTCAATCTACTAATTTCATAAAACAAAAAAGGTAAACCGGGCGCTTATGAGGGTATTGGTGAAATCGTATGCTGATATTTGATATCATTATTCAAATTGATTTTATGTTAGAATTCCATTTTTTTCTTTTCTGACTGAGGAGTCATGATTTGATTGATTCAGGTAAGAAAATTTTCATAAATGTTTGAAGGGGTCATTGATCCACCATGTCGTCAGTTAACTTAGAATTTACTTGGGAATTTGAATTCCACAGCCGTTCGGATTTTCTAAGAAGATGTGAGCTCTGAATTCAACTGATAAGTGGATAACAGCGCAATCTTAACAAATATCGTACTGTTATGATCATAAGCGGTTCGAAATGCCCAACCAACCTACCGAGTAACTCTTAGCACCCAATGATGAACATATCTAACAATATTTATGGGGTCACAGCCATGGTAATGCCGAAAACCTATTCAAGTGGTAATTGTAACGCTTTACTATATAACATCTACACTGAAGCATTAGAAAACAGAGTTATGGTCATACAATCAACCCTAGTTTTGATTTGCCACCAAGCTTTTAATAAATGTGACATGTGTTTACGCAACCAACCGGAGAATATGGAAAAAAGGGAGCTCCAAAATCACCTGAAAAGTTGATAACAGAGCTATTAGTATTATGCATTAAGGAGTAACAGACATCGCGTTATTATGAGCATAAGCGATACGAAGTCCCCTTCCAACCCATCGAGTAACTCTTAGTATTTCACGAGGAACATATATAACTAGAATTGTGTTGTTTTTCATCATTGTCATGTCAAAAAGCTCAACAAGTAGTCATTGTAGCAATTTACTATGTAACATCTATATTGGAGCTTTAGGGAATAGACTGATAGGCACACAATCAACTCCATCATGACTGGCCACCAAGATTTAACAAATGTGGGATGTTGTTACACCACCAATCAGAGATTGTACGAAAGGAAAGCTCCAAATCCCCTGATAAGTGAATAACAGTGTGACTGGCGCTACATTCTAAAGAGTAACGGACACCATGCTGTTATGAGTATAAGCGATTCGAAATTACCCCCAACCTACTGAGTAACTCCTAGTGCCCTATGATTAACATATATAATGAGATATGTGGCATTTTTCATTGCTTTCATGCTAAAAAGCACAAGAAGATGTCATTGTAAAGGTTTACTATCTAACATCTATAATGAAAGCATTTAGAATTAAAGTTATGGCCGCACAACCAACCCTATCATGATTGGCCACCTAGCTTTAATGAAAGTGAGATGTTGTTACAACACAAACAGAGATTATACAAAAAAGAGAGCTCCAAAACACCCGATAAGCGAATAACGGTGTGGTTGGCGTTACGTTCTAAAGAGTAACGGACATCTTGCTGTTATGAGCATAAGCGACTCGAAATCCCCTCCCAACATACCAAGTAATTCCTTGTACCCCACGATGAACATATCTAACGAGATTTGTGTTGTTTCTCACCGTTGTCATGTTGAAAATCTCAAACAAATGGTCATTGTAACGATTTACTATGTAACATCTATATCGAAGCGTTAGGAAAAATAGTGATTGGCACACAGTCAACTCCGTCGTGATTAGCCACAAAGATCTAATGAATGGGAGTCGTCGTTACACTATCAATCGGAGATTATATGAAAATGAGAGCTTAAAAATTACATGATAAGCGGATAACAATGTGATTGGCATTATGTTCATAAAAGTAACAGACATCATGCTGTTACGAGAATAAGTGATTTGAAATCCCCTCATACCCTACCAAGTAATCCCTAGTACCCTATGATTAACATATCTAATGAGATAGGTGGCATTTCTCAAAGCTTTTATACTGAAAAGCTCAACAAGTTGTCATTGTAATGCGAGCATTTGGAATTGGAGTTACGGCTACACAACCAACCCAATTATGATTGGCCACCTAGCTTTAATGAATGTGAGATGTTGTTATACCACTAACCAGAGCTCATACAAAAAAAAGAGCACCAAAATTATCCGATAAGTGAATAACAGTGTGATTGGCATGACATCTATTATGAGCATAAACGAGTCGAATTCCTCTCCCAACATACTGAGTAAATCCTTGTACCTCATGATGAACATATCTAACAAAAAAAGCGTCAGTTGTAATGATGAATAGGCGTTAGTTGTGTCGTAGATGTCTATGCAGAAGACGTCCATTCTCAAAGTATACGCGTCGGTTATTAGCCGACGCCTAAAGTCTACTTAAAAAAAAATTAAATCAAATAAAGAATAGGTGTCGGTTTTTACTGTACAACTTACGCCTATTATTAACTTTAGGCGTCGGTTGTAAAGTAACAACTGACGCCTGTTTTACCTTTTTTTCATAGAATCTCAGTAAGTTTACAACCGACGCATGTTTTACCTTTTTTTCATAGAATCTCAGCAAGAATAATAAAAACACTTATTCGGTGTTCTAATAATTTTATCCGTGCAATAAATAGAATGCCTAAAAAAATAGAAAATGCTCAACAATCTTCGACTTAAAAAACACTAAATAATGGCTCTAAAGAAAACATATTTGGCATCTAAATGACACAATTCTAAAACTTTTCATATCTAATTCATCTTCCAAAAAAAAAAAAGCTAAACTTAAATCTAATAACAAAAATTTTCACAATAAATCCACATTTCTAGCCTATTTCTCCAACTTGAACTTCTCATGGTAGTTCTAGATGAACAACTCAGCCACATGTTGATTTCGTTGCTAGGATTTCCCTCACCGCCGGCACCTTTCTTCTCACCGATCGAGTAGAATGAAAGTTTCGAGTAGGGCTTTCATTTTCATAGAACTAAAGGAGGAGGAAGAAAATGTAGTAGTTTCTATGGAGAAAACATGAAGAGAGTTGACGGTTTTGAGAGATGAAGAGCCAGTCATATATATTTTCTCTGCTTCAGAATCAATAACGCGTCTTGTAAAAGAAGAGATTTTATAGAAAAATGCACCATTATAGGCATCGGTTCCTATGGAAGAACTGATGCTGATTCCCAAAAGTTGTCATGCACTAACTACCAAAAAAAATTAAAAAAATTTTGGCCACTATAGGCGTCAGTTCCTCTATAGGAACCAACGCCTGTAGTGTTTAAATTTCAGATTTGAAATAGGAACCGATGCCTATAGTTTTTGAATTTCAAATTTGAAAATTTGAAATTTAAACACTATAGCGTCGATTTCTATGAAGGTTGAAACAATAGGAAAATTGAATTTTTTGAATTTTTTTTCAAATTTAATTGAAATTTGAAGTTGAAAGTATAGGCGTTGGTTTCTATGAAGGAACCGATGCCTATAGTGTTTAAATTTCAAATTTGAAAATTTCAAATTTTCAGGCGTCGGTTCTTCTATAGGAACCGACGCCTATTGTTTGACTATAGGAGGAACATACGCCTATTGTTTAGCGAGTGCTATAGACGCCGGTTTCCTTGAGGAACCGACACCTATTGTTTAGCTGAAATTTTCAAAAATGCCACCGCCTGTCTTTGCGCGTCGCTTTTTGAATAAATCGACGCGTATTCTCTTTTTATTTGTCTATTCTGTTGTAGTGGATCACTGTTGTCATGCTGAAAAGCTCAACTAGTAGTTATTGTAATGATTTAGTATGTAATATGTATATCAAAGTATTAGGAAATATAGCAATGCAAAAATAATAGTTTTTGTGTTGTTATGGGTAAAAGCAATGCAAATATCATCTCCAAACATACCAATAAACCCTTACCATCCTAAGACAAACATAATCAAAGAGATTTTCGGTTTTCTTTGCATTGATCGAGTCGAAATCCAACTTGTGTACTTATTATATAAACTTTAGTGCGTAGCGTATAATGTTTGATTCAAAAAATAGGTTAGGTCAAGTCGTATACCCCTAAGTGGATTTTTCACACACACTTGAATGAACATGAAATGTTTTAAC
This sequence comes from Nyctanthes arbor-tristis, assembly GCA_963692815.1. NCBI lineage: Eukaryota > Viridiplantae > Streptophyta > Magnoliopsida > Lamiales > Oleaceae > Nyctanthes > Nyctanthes arbor-tristis. The sequence goes on along the minus strand of CAVNYN010206530.1, from coordinate 178 downwards.
ACTACTAATTGAAGATACTACACGACGCTCTTCCGATCTTAAAATCAGCCAAAAAGTGGATAGCTACTTAGTTGTCATTATAGCTTTAACTATAACAGCTCTCATATTGTTATGAATAGAAATACTTTGAAATTCTTTTTCAACCAACCAAATGAACCTTAAGACCTCAAGATGCATA